>JAECUM010005803.1:0-42333 GCA_016617855.1 Megalonaias nervosa
AATAGAGACATAGACATTCAATTGGTGGTTTTGGATGAATAGAGAGATACACATTCACTTAGTGGCATTGGATGAATAGAGGGATGTACATTCAAGTAAAAGTTTTTGGTGAAGAGAGAGATACATATTCAGTTACTGGTTTTGGATCAGTAGAGAGATACCGATTCAACTGGTGGTTTTGGATGAAGAGAGACATACACATTCAATTGGTGGTTTTGGATGAATATAGAGATACACATTCAATTAGTGGTTTTGGATGAATAGAGAGATACACATTAAATTAGTGGTTTTGGATGAATTGAGAGATACACATTCAATTAGTGGTTTTGGATGAATATAGAGATACACATTCAATTAGTGGTTTTGGATGAATTGAGAGATACACATTCAAGTAGTGGTTTTGGATGAATAGAGAGATACACATTAAATTAGTGGTTTTGAATGAATCGAGACATACTCATTCAAGCAATGGTATTGGATGAATAGTGAGATACACATTCAAGTAAACATTTTGGATGAAGAGAGAGAGATACACATTCAATTCGTGGTTTTGGATGAATAGAGAGATACACATTAAATTAGTGGTTTTGGATGAATATAGAGATACACATTCAATTGGTGGTTTTGGATGAATTGAGAGATACACATTCAAGTAGTGGTTTTGGATGAATAGAGAGATACACATTAAATTAGTGGTATTGAATGAATCAGACATACTCATTCAAGCAATGGTATTGGATGAATAGTGAGATACACATTCAAGTACACATTTTGGATGAAGAGAGAGATACACATTCAATTAGTGGCTTTGGATGAATAGAGAGATACACGTTCAATTAGTTGTCTTGGATGGATAGAAAGATACACATTCAGTTAGTGATTTTGTAACTTATGAGGGTAGCACAAGATATTATAGTATATGTAAAAGAACTATCAATCAGTAAACGTGTCTTTAATGAATTGTTTATAGTTAAGCGTTAGTCATTAATGTAGGAGAACGATCTCGAGAGATGCAGCCTGTGTTTTAGGGCAAGAGCTTGGGCAATCGGGTTAATATAGCCCCAACCCTAAAACGCTTGCCATACAGTAATCAACATTCAGATTAACTTCGATCACATTCTTTGGCCACTGAATTACTTCATAGCGATGGCGTTCGCACTATAAAATATAGAAAAGAAAAAAATAAAGAAAACTGTATTAAAATAAAATCAGATAAGGGATATAATAAAAAGAGGTACCGTAGAAATTTACTTCCAGTTTACCTGATGATTAAGTTTGCAATGAATGAAAGATATAACAAGTAAATTCCATTAATAGTTGTTGATCCGATACCAAATGATGCCTAGGGGCCTCGTGTGGCTTAGTGGTCTATGAAGCAAGTCGGTGGTAAGTGATGGTGGCTGGGAATCACGTGATATTATAACAATCGCATTTATTGCATGAAAATCTTTTGTTCCTCTGCTGCTATTTCTGTTGCTCAAGGTTGGCCAGTGTTTTCAATTAGACTTGAATCCACTTCTCATAATAATAATAAGATGAAGAAGAAGAAAAAGAAGAAGAAGAATAGAATTGCATTATTGTCCTCAGTCTTATTACTTCTTAAGTGGCCTAATCAGGGTAACTACTTGATTCCCTTGGGAGAGAAACTGTCTATCAGAAAAGTGTCAGTGTAGATATTACTGAAACAACAATTATTGACAATTCCTCCCAATAGTAAGTATACGATATAAAAATAACAATATATATACATGCCTACAGTGATGGGATTCTGTCATATACCAATACGTGGTTACAGAATATAGACTAACACAGCTATCAACGCCTGGTCTTACATGTGATCAGACAGATCGTGGTGTACTTTTGTGACCATATACTTGAGCAAATCAGGTCTAATATTCTAAGCATATGCCCAGGCTGGTCCAGGTCTGCTGTTTCTTCCTTGTACCTAGACAAACCTGGAACCTTCTGTTACGATCATATGCCACAGGAGATTCAAGTCTACTATTAGCATCATGTACCTAGGCAGATCCGGGTCTACCACATGCCTAGGAAGATCTGGGGTCTAATGGTACGATCATGTGCCTAGGCAAATTCTCGTCTCTTATTGCTACTAAATGCCTAGGCATACCTGGGTGTACTATTACCACTATATACCCAAGCAGATAAGAGTCTACTATTACTGCTATATTCATAGGATTATGGTTTATTACTAAAAGGCCTTGTGGATCAGAATCTACTATTACGATAATAAAAACATGCTGATCAGGGTCTAAACTGTTTATTGTTTATTGTGATTTAAAGCTTAGACCTTGTTCAGCCAGTATATCCTGATTATATTGATCTCTACTACAAGAGTGTTATTAATAAATGAAAATATTCTATGTCATAAGGCCTGGATTTTGATGTCCCAACTCAATGTAAATATTCTGTGATAAGGCCTTTTTGGATATCAAATTTCAGTGAAAAGGTTCCCTGTAATATGCCTTGCTTTGATATTCCTCATCCTTTATTAAAAGATATTTAATGAATGACACTAGTTCTTTACTTTTTAAGTATTCTGAGAAACAAGCTGGAATAAAAGCTATAACAAATTGCATGACATGAGTTTCAATAATACGTCCGATACAGTATAAGGTATCTTTTCCTCATCAGATGAAATTTAAGGTATACTTTCCTCAGATATCTACTTGATATTGTTATTTGTTCCTTTACTACTCCATTACACAAATTCATTGCTATTAAAGTAACATAATTGTATACGACAAAAGAGGGGCGCAGATGCCTTTAGCCAAGCTGTATTTTATTATCTCAAATATTTTTGTTATACAAGAGTCCCTCATAGCATGCATATGTAGTATCCGTGAAGAAACAACCTCAAAGTGTATGAGTTTGTGTGTGTTTGTGTGTGTTTGGTTTCTAATGTAACTTTAACAATTTGAGTAATATTGCTACGATGTCTGCAGTGTGGTAATTTATAGTGATGTCTTCCAATGGGGCATGCCACAGACATGTAGCATCTTGTCCTACCCAGTCACATTATCCTGATACCAGGCTGACTAGTCCTAACACTAGCCTCTTAATGCTGAGCATCAAGTGAGGCTGCTGCTAGTGCCATTTTATAAGTCTATGGTATGACTCGGCAAGAGTTAGAACCAGCGACCTCCTGCATCCAAGACGGACGCTCTGTCCACTTAGGTCACCGGAGAGGTCCGTCTTAAGGAGTGTTATTTTTGTGATAGTCAAGGATTAAAATAAACAAACAAATAAAAAGGGCATGCAAGGGACCTTGAAATTTGGGTGAGGCCAGTTACCCATTTGAATGCAGAGCCTCCTACCTTGCCTTCTCTCGCTCCGTCTTTCCTGGGCATGAATGTTTATGAGAAGAATCAACAGGAAACTGAGGAAGATCACGGATGATTTCCACTGCATATTGTATCACTGGAATAAAAGTTAACATAAACAATGCAATCGAACAAAATAATGTGTTAATGATTTTATATAGATTCCTATTTTCATGAATATTTTTGATAAGGAAAGTATCAACAAGGTGTGATCATTTCAAACTGTTATGTATGTGTAATTTAATTACTTGTTTGTTAGTTTTAAATATTTTATAATTTATTTTATTTTATTTTATTCGATTACATGTTATTGTAATGATAATTAAGGCGAAAAATGTTGCTAGATAAAGATAAATGTGGGACACGGTAGAGATCGTTTAGAGTTTTACAGTTTATAAGCCTTGAAAGATACCATAGAAGTGACTTTACAACTTTTTTATCATTACCGCTTTCAGGAATACATTTCAAATGTAAAACAGTTTAAAGGGCATAATTGAACAGCTTCTTTACTTGAGAATGGAGAAAACGTTTTCCTGGCAACTTAGAAATACCACAATCAATACATGTTTGAATTTTTTTGATTTACTTCTTTCAACTCATTTTGATCTTTCTGAAAAAGGCATACACTTTTCTTAAATTGCAGCCGGCCACTTTTCACACTTTATCGTTTCATTACTAATGTATTTTTAAAAATCTTTAAAACACATACTGTTCGTTTTTTTGTTAAAGATGTGTGTCAGCTTGTCAACTATATTTTGATCTCTGCTACAATAATGCGTAAAACTAATTTGAAATTACTCTTGCAATTCCAATGTCCCGAAATTTTTACGTTCCTTTCACGCAAATGATGCATGCTTTCCAATTTAAATATCGTTTTCAGTGACTTACCTCGAACTGTAATCATAAAGCTAAAAAACATAACTGCCATACAAAGAATTAAAAAGAAAACCAATAAGCAGAATCTTGGTACCAAATTATGACAAGGGCACTGATTGTACGTGTGTTTTTGAGTTGAAAAGAAAAGCTACACTTGATTTAAGAGAACTGCAAACAATATACTAGCAAAAATTACACAATTAAAGGATTTTGTTCATTACACTACATAATTAAAATATTTAACTAAAGCACGTGATTAGATGACTTGTCAACTAAACAGCATGATTAAAGGGTTTGTTCGCTACACAGGAGGAAAGAATTTGTTAATTAACTACATGATTAAAGGGTAAGTTCACAACACAACACGAGGGCTAAACTACATCATTAAAGAAAACGTTCACAAACATATACAACTAAAATAAACCATTTAAAGTGCTTCCACCATAGACACTCTACCGCAGTGGTTAAAGACGCATTGATACTTAGAGGTTAAATGGAACCGAAGAAATTCATGTTCAACCATTTATATTCTTTACGTAATTATTACAAGGTATTTCATTGTTTCCACTAGTTCTTTCTTTAACAGTATATTTTCATTGCTAAATTTTGTTGCCTTTAGAATTTTATATCAATATCAGTTGCTATTTCTTGTGTGTTACGTTTAGACACACTGTGAAAAAATGACGCGACTACTACAGACATATCACGAGCAGAGGGATATTGTGGAAAGCGTTTACTATTTGACAATGTCGGACATTGTGAAAAACATTTATATTTTGGCTCTAATTCCTTATCTTCTGAGGCTATGTAATTGTCTGCATTGTAAAACTTAAATGAAACAAAATAGGTAAACAAACCAATCGGCTTCTTTGAAGCTTGACAAAGAGTGGTCTCTTGCAAAATTTATTTGACACAATTTGAACGACAGTTTATTAGCCTTGAAAGATACAATAGAAGTGACTTCACAAATGGAAACAGATATAGTGTTGATATAAAAGATAAAACAAATCGTTTGGTTGTTTCTGATTACAGTTCTTACTGAAGTGTTGGGAGGTAACCAATTTAGCTTTGTTGCCAATCCCAATATTCCCAAAAACAGTTTGTGTGACAGTCAAGTGGTAGCGAATTGCGCTCTAGTTCCCATCCGAACATTAATGATGACAGTTCGTACGAGAGTCGGAAGCTAACGAATTAAGGTCGAACGCAGATCCCAGCTTTAATAATGATAGCCTGTGTGAGAGTGGGAAGGTAACCAATAAGCTCTGCTCAGAATCCGAGTGTTATTGATAACAGTTCCATTGAGAGTGGGAAGGTAACGAATTTAGCTTAGGTGCCAATCGCAACATGCTTTACACACTAGCATACCATTCTATTGATAAACTATATCTATATAAGATCTCTTCTACACTCTACATATCTTTGGAATTTAATGTTCATTAATATTTGAATACATTTTATTAATTTGTTAAAAGATCCTGTTGCAGATGATGAACTACATGGCTAAGCTTTTTTTAATTGGCTGCAGAGAACTCAGATATTTTGCTGTCCACGAGCACATTTAAAAATAAAGGTGCCGTTGGTTCAGGTGTGTCCGTTATGGGCGTACCTTTCTGTGCTTGACTTGGGGACAGAACATTGCGAAAGCAAGATTTAGAGATATATCTGATTTAGAAACGGATATTTAATATTTTATAGAAAATACCATCTCACAGATTGTGATTCAGACATTTACAAATCATAAAATATTTGTATTTTTAAACTAATGAACAAGAGATACAAATATGGAACCTTGCGCAAGGCAAATCTCCACAAATCCCCTTATCAAATAAAATAACGGCTTCCAGTCGACGAATAAAAGAAACTCCACGATACCGCAAACACAGTGCTATCTGATCTATGACGTGCCAGGTGTGAGTCAGCCATCATAAAGAAGAAATTCTTATGTAACTAGAAATGGAAAGGAAAGAGCCATTTTGATACTTGTATTACTTTCATGTTCTTGAACATAGTATGTGACGAGACCATGTTGTAAAGATCAACTGCTTTTCGCATACCATTGTGATTACAATTGTCAGTGAATATAACATAGAGCATTGTCCCACTCGCATTTATCTGATTGAAAGATAGGCAACAAAGCATAGTGATAAGAATTTTCAAAAGTAAAAACGAAAGGTATAGTTAAGTTTTTTGATAAAATAATGGTGTCTATTATCGATATTATCACATTCAACAACCGTGGCTGACAGCCGTACTATAATTATAAGAACTACGGCTGACAGACGTATTTTCTTATACAACATCCACGACAGACATACGTACTATCATATACAAGAACCATGGATGATATCTGTACTATCACATACAACAACAAAACCTGAAAATCGTACGCTATGTTCATTTGAAAAAGTACGTGTGCGCCTGAACTTTCTTCAAAATATCGTGACTTTATTTAGGGCTTGCAGAACAATGATTGTCTTACCTAAAAATTGAAAAGATTTCATACAAGTGCAAATAGGTTTCGAAAGAGACCATGAGTGACAAAAATTAAAATTGTATTTATTCCGTCTCTTTCAGGCCAAAAACTAAAAGCAAACGAATTTCCATAAAATTTTATACTCGAAAATCTGCTGAAAAAACGATACAATTTATGGCTAAAAAAAAAAGAAACGATTTCCACAATTTTTTCCTTGTGCTAGTTAACTTTGGTGGGTTTTGAAAAGAGTATCGCTTTTATACGGCATGGAGGGAAAGAGAATTAAAAATTAGAATCAAGTACCTTGCCAAAGTTTGACTTACCTATCGACGAGTTAATAACGCTGCTTTCTTGCTGACAGACGGGATGTCTCTCGGTTTATAAAACGTATTATATGTTGCTTTGTCCCTCAATGGATTCTGACCTTGAACTCATGTTATGGATTTCTACTGGTGAGTTTTTCCTGGTCACTTTTCCCAGTTGCGGGTTAAGGGTTCATTAACCGTTGTGTAATTACGTATCGTATGCTTTCATACAATATGTCTTTAAAGAAGACAAAAGAGGCAAAATGATGTCGAATTGTGGATAGTGTGGACACTGACCAATCTACAGCAACTTTCTGTTTCAGACAAAGAATTAATATACACAATGTAAATAAAGTAAACCTTATCTATTAAGAGACATTTCTTACTACATTTGGTACACAAATAACAGTAAAATATATATTTTATTTTCTTTCTCTTCAGGATGAAATATCCAAACTAAAACATCTAAAACATCACATTTTCATTGTAGTATTGTTAGATAGGTCAATATCTCTTTCGAAACTTTCCAGTAACGTTTCATAAAACAATTTTAGAACACTTACTATCTTGCTTGAAAAAGAACCTTCATTTACTGATCTCATAAATTAAAGTTTTGAAAACAACGTAGCGATGTAATGTCATCCCTCTCCATTTAGTTAAAATATCATAATTTTCAGTGGTCTACAGACTTCAAGCTTTCAATCTAACATATGTAATCATGGTGTGATTAGTAGTCATAGTTCTAGTTTTCTATTTAATATATGCAATCATGGTGTGATTAGGAGTCACATTTCTAGTTTTCTATTTAGCATTTGTAATCATTGTGTGATTAGCAGACACAGTTCTAGCTTTCTATTTAACATATGTTATCACGGTGAAGTGTAGTAGTCACTTGCTTTCTTAAACACTACCGTTAGTTGGCCGAGCCTGAGACTTCAACCCATGCGGACAGGTGAGATGTCAATATATAGATATATATATATATATATATATATATATATATATGAGCAAATCATGAGATACAGACAGATTGGAACAGTTTCATATATATCGATACTGCAGTAACTGCACATCAAACAGGAGAAATAAAGAAATAGGAAGTATTATAATAATGTCATTGTCACTTACAGGTGAAGAAAATAAAACGATTTTAAGCTGAAACAATACCATATATATATATATATATATATATATATATATATATATATATATATATATATATATATATATATATATATATATATATAGATAGATAGATAGATAGATAGATAAATAGATAGATAGATACAGTAGATGATATGGAGCAATGTGTGACAATATCAAAGAAGTTAGGCTTATGTACAGTAATTGCCAACTATTGGAACATGGTAAAGACTTCCATTATATATAGATTTATTTTATATCGGATTACAAGTAATCAGACAAAGTATTGATTATGCAACAAATCTATAAAAAGGAATCAGAACATTCTTTTAATTTGAAATAATGAAAACGTGTTATATTCAAGAAAGCAATATTTTCTTTGGCTGGATGATATTGAGAGAGCCTACTGATCACTCAAAATAACACATTGAGTCCAGGGAGCAGAATCAGAATAAATTTGTTACTTATAAATAACTTGCAATAGACGCAGTTGCGACCTGACGTCTAATAACTAACGGCCTAATATTTACAGGAAGCAACTATCTATACTGGAGCTGACTGTTATCGAAATAGGTACGACAAAAATAATCGAATCATGCCAGAGAAAAAATGCAGAATTTAATGAATTTAACACATTAGACTACTGGAAGATAGACAGAACAAGGTTTATTGACTCAGGACGATATGTTGTCTCTAACTGTGACCGTACATGTTTATATGACAGAAATGATTTAAGTCATCCTGAATACAAGGTAAAGCTTGAAAACCAAAGGCAACCGAAACCGATTTATATCAACTTTATGACAGCCAGGTAGAATATGAATACATGTTCATTTTGATTGGCTGTTAGTGTGCTTGTTTAAAGAGGAAAGAAAAGATACAAATTAATTAGGTTTAGACAAAATCTACTATTTAATAACAGACTATTTAGCTGTTGTAGACATCTTATTTCTTTGGTTGAATATGAAAGTTGTTTTATTACAGTATTATCAGTCTCAAGTTCTTAAAGGTGGTAAAGTTCCCAAAAAACCGTCAAGCAAAATCATACCCTATGCACGTTCCACAGGTACAACCATAAAAAAGAAGACAAAGGCATTATAGTATCGTAAAACGCAGTACCAGAAATGCTTGAAGTTGTTAGCAAATTAAACAGGCATTACAGGTGGCAAAAATAGCATCAACACTGTTTACCATGCTTCACTTAACTCCGATCACACGGTTGCATATACGATGCTTTTAAAAACGTTACGACGTCATTGGGTTAATCATCAAACATTTTTTTCGGAGAGGTTGTAAAACTAATTGTTATGTTTTCACTAGATCACTTCACAAATGAACACCAAATAATATATGGAGCTTCTCAAGAAGCAATTCTTAATATGTCTTAATATTGTATACACAAACGTAAACCAAACTTACATTGCGAAATTCTTTAACACTTTTGCCTAATACTTTACAGAACCTTTCGTGCAGACATATGTATAGTAAAAGTCACAATGGTTATGTATGCGTATTTACTCGTTTTAAATTAAAATATAAATTGTTCTTTTCAAATTAACACTAATTTTATTTAACTGAAGTCTATTAAACCTTGATTATTGAATGTTCTGCATATTAACTGTGATCAAGAAACTTCCACACGAAAATTATCGATCTATATGGTCTTTTACAATGGTGGCCATGTTCTAAACATGGGTCAAGAAAAGAGCACATCGAGTGGAATCGGCATAATATAGGGCAATACGAATTTGTTTGTCAATATGCGTAGCTTTCATTGTGACAACACAGCGCGCTACATTCAATCCGGATTGTACTTTATCATATCTTTAGGTTCATTTCGTCCAAGAATGTATACGTACTTTAACATTAATTTTGCCGTATGCACTTCTCGGGACGTCTAAATAATGAACTTCCAAAGGAATGTGGATATATAAGAATCCAGATGAAGTGAATACTTGCCACTTAAAGGTATGTAGAATCAAATTCTAAAAACTGACACACATTATTGAAATAATCGGTGTTGAATGCCTACATGACCCGTGTGACTTGTACTACAAGTTGGTATCTTAGAAGAATCTTACGCAAATACTTTGAAATTAAATTTTTAAAATAATAGAATGCAGCGTCCATTACAGTCCACTGAAGGTAGTATTTATTTTGTGAAGAAGGTTACGGAACCAAAGAAGCATTCAACTATGCATGAGGCTAAATGTAACCTTTGGCACAACTTGTTGCATTATTCTTATTTTGACCCAAGTTTAGTACATGGCCACCATTGTAAAAGTCCATAGCGACAGATAATATCTGTCTGGAAGTTTCTTGGTGACAGTTAAGGTGCAGAGCATTCAATAATTAGGACTGAATAAACATTGGTTAAAGAAAATTTGTGTTAAATTTTAAAATTACAATTTATATTTCATTTAAAATGAGTAAATACGCATACATGACCCATGTGACTTATGCTATCGACAGCAGCAGTTTCAAAAATATGTATGCTAACGAATATTGCTTTGTGCAGCCTCTTAGGGTACACTCATTATAATGCATGGAAAGGGGCTAAATTGAGAAATATTTTGTTTCCTACGTGTTATAAACTTGGAACGTCAAAAACCGAGCGCGTTTATTTTGATTCATGTTTTCGATCAGATCTATATTTATACTCTGCGACTGGACTTTTTTCTACGAGTTATGAATTATCTGTGGTCCTTTTTGCATATTGTCGGCAGAGTTTTATATATACATCGAGTATAAGACTAGTTCCTCTCTGGAGTCTTTCGGATTTCCTATGAAGAGTATTTGCATTCAAATAGCAGTGTTAGTTTTGTATTATCATTTATGAATATTTCGATGTTCAATGTTCGATCGCCATTGTGTCGGGCTTTCTGATTTCCTAGAGGGATTCGTGTGCTTAGAACAACTTCCTCACACATCCTTTTGTGTGCCTTAAATTTTGTGTGCCTATTTTGAGTCATTTCCTAAGTGTTGCACGTATATTTGGCTTTGTTCACGTTGTTTATCTTATCTCATTTATACTATATGTGACTTCTATAAACATTGAAGCGGTATTATTTGATTTTCTTGTTACCATAGATTTGTCAATGCATGTGATTGATTTAAATAGTACTGTTAGTCAAAGCACACAAGCCATCTGACAGTCTTCTATGTTATTTTTTAAAGAAAAGATATACAATTAAATAAGTAATTATATTTTTTACTTTTCCAATCTTCTTTTGTGTAATTATTTTTGTAATTATTTTTAAGTCTAGAATGAAGAACTCGGGTCTCTTGAGTTTAGCCTGGTAGTATGCATACAATTGCAAGGGACGTATCTCATATTTACACTACTGTACCTCCAAACATACTACGATATTCAAGTCCTTTTCTGATTTTCTTCTCACGGGGCCCCTAGTGGCAAAGTGGTCTAATGCGGTCACCGTTACGGATCACTACCATCTCACCTCTGTCTGCGTGGGTTCGAGTCTCGGGTTCGGCCGATGAGGGTATGTGAGAAAGCTTGTCAGTAGCTTCTCATGGGTCGGTGGTTCTTTCCGGGGCTTTCCCGGGTTATTCCTCCACCATTTATACTGGGCGCCATGTATAGCCTATCCTGTGCTGAAAATGGCGTTAAACCCTATAGCAGCAACAACAACATTGTCTTCTCTGCATTGTACCAACATGAAATGCTTATTTTGTGTTCCCCACTCCGCTGTTGCCGTTTCTCTTCGCTGATTTTCTTCACTGTTTGGCTGGTTTTGCAATTTTTCAATCGTTAATAATAGTTTCGATTTTCTTTACGTTAGTAATATTTCCTCCTTGATAATGATTTTATTTTAGTGTTTACGTATCCCCTTTACGAAATCACGATGCACACAGATATTGTCCAAAACTATCATATTGGATCTACTAATACGTAGAATTATTATCAGTACTACGCCATGATATTAAAGTTTATTACTTTGTCTGCATACTTTGATGTGCTCTTGTTTATTCCAAAATCAATCCGTCGCTTGCGGACAAAATAAATTCATCTAATGGTAGCGGTAGTATTTATAAATTCATAATTTGTTGTGCAACGGAAATCGATCGATCGATCGATCGATCGATCGATCGAGAGAGAGAGAGAGAGAGAGAGAGCTATGTTCCAATTCTTCGCTGCCGAGACAGTAATACTAAAATATAATTAAAAAGGTCTGTGTTTCTTTCATTTACCTTATTAGGGTCACTAGTCTGTTATGAGTAAGCAACGCACAAGGATACCTCTAACCACAAATATTTTGCGCTTCCTTTAATTAATAGCTGTTGTCTTATATACGCACTTATACCTTTTGCTTTGGCTGTCAACATCAAGATTACCGTATGCCTCTACTCAGCTGTCAACATTAATCGTACCATATATCGCTGCTCAGCCGTCTACTAAATATTTCCACTCAGTAAAATAGAATAGTAAGTGGACTTTGCCGCCTATGTTTAGAATTTTCTAAAAGAGGACTGATCTAGCTAACGGCATTTTTTTCATAGCTTTTCTATTACCTATATTTATGGTCCATTGGTAAAGGATTTTTGTACTAGTGATATTATTGACGTTATTTTGCTACGTCTCTAGAATACAAAGGTATTGACAAATAGAGCACGCTTGTGCACATAAACTTGTCAAACGTTTGCACTGATTATAGTAACTCATACAAAGTCAGCTTAAACTGGAATAATTACAATCAAAATTCATCTTCGACTTAAATTTCACTTCCTGGTTAACCAGATATATAGCAAAGTCAGTAACGCAAGAAGTGTTGGTCAATATGACCAACTTTAATTTGAGTGTATAAGTATTTAGGAACCCCCTTATGGACTCAGGGATGCGGAGTACGTCATATGCGTTCTCCTGCATGTTGTTGGATGCGACTAACAGAGGCAATTCTTTTGTTACGGGTTTCAACCCGCGTTGCTGAAGGTGAATATCCTGAAACGTGAGTACAGGATAGACGGGTGGTCAGAAGGGTCCGATTTGACCAAGTAACGCCAGGCTTCAGACGCTATTTTTAAAAAGATTCTGGCTTTTTTTTTTCTTAAGTGTATCAACCGGTGGAACCTTGACACGACTAACGCGATAAATTAGCGTAAATCTCTGGGCTGGCTTCAAGGTTGGCGAGCACCACGTGTGACGAAGTAATGCTCTTCCATTATGGGAAAACCAAACAAAGTAAACATCAATAGTGTGAGACCTGGTCTCAAAGGATCAGGACTAATTCAGCCGGTGACTGGAAAGAGGAAATTCTTCTGAGTCATGGAGCTGGACATTCATCATTGAATCCAGTCATGAGAATCAAAAACTAAAGAAGCAATATTTATTGTGACAGCAAATGCATTTCAGAGCCTGGCTCTGGAATCAAGGAGCGTGAAAAAATTCGGATAAAGTATTTGACTGTAGCTGAAGAGCTCTCTCTTATAACCTGCTTCCTTTGTGCAATTTGTGGAGATACCCCTTATGATATTTCCTCATAAATCTTTCAATTCCTCTTGAGGATTCGTGCGATCTAGAGATTTGGATTGTGTCAGAACTAAGATTCTAAACAAAATCTCAGATCTGAGAACGTCTTCCAAGTGAAACCAATTACCATTCTCCATCACGGCAGGTTGACTCTTAACACTTATGCTCCTACTGTTGACACTCTTCTTTACCTGCACTGATAAAAATGGGTTCTTTAATGTCACAATCAACACTCTGATCCCTAATTTTTTGCGTTGGCTCTACTTCCAAAAATATGGTCTGCCTCAGTCAGGTGGTTCATGATGGCTTGTCCTGCTAAGAAACATCTCCTGTCGATATTCCCAAAGCGACCGCCTCTCTTACTCTAGAGACTTCCCTACGTGGAGGCAAGAGCAGTAAATGTAACTGGTAAAGCATGATAAAAGCTGAACTTCTCTGTTAGAAATATTTCTTGTGCAAATAGCCAAAACGACCACTTCTCATCCTCTAGAGAATGCCCTATGCGAAAGCAAGAGCAATAAATACAGTTGGTAAAGCATGATAAAAGCCGGGCTTCTCTGATATCAGAAACATATCTTCTGCAAATTACCAAAGCGACCACTTCTCTTACTCTAAAGACTACCCTCTGTAGAAGCAAGAACGGTAAATACAGTTGGTAAAACATGATAAAAGCCGAGCGTCTCAGAGGTCAGAAGTTTGTTCTAACCACAACTCCAGAAACATTACCGGTAAATCCTCTGCCATTATACCTAACGCAGAGGTGAGATGGTACTGTGGCGATCACGTAAAGGATAGACATGTCTGACTCATGGATAACTCCTAAAGTATGAACATTGACCAGAGTCCAAACTCTGCTAGTGTCCACTGACAGTGGAATACAGCATGACTTTGAGCATTAAGTAAATCATGGCACAGAATGGCAGTTAAAGAACTTTCCATATAATATCCAGTTGTAAGTCTAACACACCTGCTAAAGTAATTCACTTTTTAAATGGCTGAACATCGAAACATGTGAGGACCTAAATTCCACAATATACTATCTGAAATAAATTTGTACTACTTATTTCAATTGAAAGCTTCTTCAGACACAAATACAAGACATTATATAATGTACTAAATGTGTATAATATAGTGACGTCATGATTCAGCCATTGACTTGAGAAAAGATAATAAGATTTAACTTTGTAAAATATTTTCTCTCATTAAAATTCAAAAAGGCCGACTACATATATAATACGTTTTCACAAGTTCTCTGACATTCCATCAAGGTCTTGAAATTGTTTTCGTTACCTCCACAACCACCATAGATGAACTCTTCACATCGCCCGGATTTAGAGTTATAATAGAATCGTCGAATATAGGTCTTGCATAGTCCTGGATCTTTTGACAGATTACACTCACACTGCCTTTGACAACTACTTAGGCTTTCGAAATTATTTGCGTTACCTTGACATCCGCCATAAAAGAAAGTTTGACAGTTTCCCATTTTCTGGTCAAAATAATGCCTTCCTATTATTGCCTCACACGGACCAACCACTTTTGGTTGTAGACATGGGTCTGAAATAATTAAAGGATATAATTTTGTGAGGAACGTTTCTAAGCAACAGCAACAGGAGCATCAACATAAACAACAACTTAAACAACAACAACAACAACAACAATAATAATAATAATAATAATAATAATAATAATAATAATAATAAAAAGAACAAGGAGAGAACAATGAGATATGTAAAATTATGTTTCTAATAGCTGCCAGAGCGCCATATCTTTGTGCACGTGACATTCAGCAGGAACTATAATGTGACATGACAAAGCAAACATTAAAGCAAATCTGCAATTTCCAAATACAAGAAGACGGAAAAAAAGTGATTTCGTCAGAAAAATAAATAATTTCTTCTTTTCGCTCGCCGGTTAACTCTCTGCTTAGATACGAGTCTTTATTCCACTAAGATTATGTTGTATCATATAACCTTTCAAGCTAACTATTGTACAATATTTAGATGTAATTTTTCTATTCTTTTTCATCTTTCTCCTGCACGCTTACGAAAATTGCCTTATTTCCGAAATAAAAAAACCATTGAATAGTCTGGAAGAGTGTTTTGCTTTAGATGAATGTTTGCTAAATATACGAGATATCTGGCTGTTTTGATCTAATTTTGTAAAAATGTCCTTACTAATAAAATTCACGTAATAAGCATCGCTTATTACAAAGGGAAAAAAAATTGAAGTCCAATTCATTAGGTGGATAATAATTTTAATTCCAACAAACGTTTGGATTTTAGAGCATCTTTAGGGAGTTCAAGGTAATTCTGCCTTTGATCAGCAACATAAAGGGCTTTGAACATCCCCAAAACGTTTCAATTTAAAAAGGGTTAGAGTTCTATAGCCCATATCTTACCCAGCTGTATTCCATTTGCTTGGCTGTTGAGGAAGAGTGTCACAATAGCAGTCAACAAAACGCATAAGCGTTCCATTTCCATTACCTTTGACTGAAAGAAAGAGACAAAAATATAGTAGAATTTAATTTTATAATGAAATAAAAAAATTAGAAATATGCAAAATTTTAAACACACAGTGAGGAAACAAATTCTTTTACAATCCCTAAATAAGCTTGTTTTTGTTTTTTTTTTTTTTTTTTTTTTTGTTTTTTTTTTTTTTTTCTCTCTTAAAAATAACTATAATTGAAGACTATATCACAAGAATAAGCAATTTAATTAATTGGTATGTTTTAGAGGTTTGGTAATAATCACTTATAGCAAATTTAATGCTGTTTTAAACGTAGATCAGTCTCTAAATCAAACAGATATTGCTATTTTAACATTTAACATTTAAAATACGAACAAACATATGACTCTCATTCCACTACCAATATATTTTTCTTTTCTCTTCTTTTCTTCTAACGCAGTGATGAAAGGAGTTACATAAAATGTGTAAGTGGTTAGAACATAAAGGCAATATGGGAGTAGTTTGTAACTCAGATTAGTTTTTGCTCAACTACATTTCCAACGGAACTAGCGCCAGTGAGGTTATTTGATCGACGCTGCACTAACTGAATATTGTAACAAACATAGGGAATGTCCTGTTTGTGTTTGCATCTACGTTCATATATTTGATAGATATGAATACGTTTAAGGTAAATCAGTGTTGGGAAGATATTTTTCGAATCGAGAAATTAGCCATCTAGTTGTTACAGTCGTGATGTCATTTTGTAAATTTGTAACGGAATACACACCTAATATAAGCATACAAACATATAATGGGATATTCTTATATATATATATATATATATATATATATATATATATATATATATATATATATATATATATATATATATATATATAAGAGAGAGATATGACTAATCCACTCATTAGAGAAAGGACTAATTAGGTGACTGTGTCTTGTTTCGTGGTAAGTGGCAGAACATGCAAACCTTCAGCATACAACTGCATACTGATAAATAGTAATAGGACAAACTGGCTTGAATGCGTTGTGGTTTGATCGGAGAGCACCTTTTGTGATAATAGCACTTTTGAGTGTCCTTTTTTGACAGTGCCTGCTGTCTTAATGTCCTTGAAAATAAAGTGGAACAAAGACCTCACGCCATACTGATGCATAGATTTCCCGCTCAGGTTTTAATTTGGACATAGGAATTAGAATAAAGTACTCTTTTCCAGTTACCAGCCTTGCCAACACTACAGATTGAGACAGGCATTGGGGATCTTTTAACAGAATACCAATTTTGTACACGCATCGAACAGTTTTAAAAAGAAGTTTGAAATGTTTATAATGAGAATATGTTTGTGTTATCAGAGGAGTCAGTAGATCTTACTTGGTCTGCCATTTGACATATAGTCGGTTATCAAGCCCATCATCATTGCAAAACAAAATTTGTAAGGATAGGGAAGATTCCTTCCAACTTCGTGATCTGATCTGACCAGTGGTTGGATACTACCATGTCAAACAAAATTTGTAGCATTGTAATAAATCCACATGTAAAGAGAAACCTCATACAACGAACCTATAAAGAAGTTCCTGATATAATGAATCCACCAATAAACAAAAACATAATTTAACAAAGTAACATCGGCGTACTATTGACGAAATTCGATAGCTTGCAACAAATTCTGAAAAGTTGTTTGCTTACTCGATTCGCATTTCCCATGCATGGTTGATGGCGACTACGTATCTTTCTTTGTATATACATGGAGCTTATATGTTCCAGGTAAAATTAAAGTAGGGCTTAATATCCTATCAACCAATTATTCAAGGAGAGCCTTATTAAAAATTACGTAAATTTTAAGTCCATCTTAAATTATTAACTTATTTCCTTCTAACACTGAAGAAAAAGAAAAGCCGTAAGTACTGAGCAAAACTTGAAATTTAAGAAGCAATGAACGATTGTTTATTATTCTCGAATGTTATTGCTGGAAAATTTGCAATACCCGTAGCATCGGAGGAGACGATGATGTTCAGAATAAATACTTTTGTCGTAAGAAGCAACCAATGGATGCTAAGGAGCTTGCGTGGAAGACTCGAGATCAAAAGGATGCATGCGGGTTGGAATCCTATCATGGGATTAGCAAGAGTACTCTCCCATCGCTTTGCATCTGACTTGATCTCTTCTTTATGAAATTGAAGGATAATATAATGAAAAGATAATTGTAAGAAGAAAGTTTTTATAGTATTCTCACAGCATCCCGTTTGTTTGAACATCTCTATCGACTTAAAAACAGAAGGCATCTAGGATATAAAAAGGAAAATAACGTAGTCATTTCTTTCATTGGTTTATGATTTTTAAACCAGATTCTCACCAGAGGTCCCAAACATTGTCAACTTTTTTGCGTTTCGAATCAAACGGGAGTTTCTTTAGCAACATGGTCGCCATATCTGCTTGGGCCAGTCTATGTTTTCAAGCAACAAGTGTGATAGTTCACCGTCTTTGAAAATCTCAGTAATTCCGTAAAGTTTGGATTTGCATCTCTTTGAACACATGTATTCAAGAGTTCCTCTTCTGTATTTGTTCAATGTGTTTTAGAAATAGTAGAATTAGATATGACAAATATTGGACACAGAGGACAAAGCTTTTTACACTAAAATAGAGTATTATAGAAACAACAAATGGACAGCGAGCAGTCTTCGTGCTTCTTTACATCGGGAGCTTCGTTTGCATTGATAAACAAATAATTTGCGATAATCACGTTAGAAATTATAAATCAATGAATGAAATGACGAAGTTTTGTCCATTTTTTATATCCTTTGTGATTTTTGGTTTTTAAGCTTGTTGGGGGGTTGGGGAGGTACAAACAAAGGGTGTGCGAATTCTATAACTCTTACCTTTGATAGGTACAGTATCGCGGAACCTCTCAATGTTATCATTCTTCGTTGAGCTAGGCACTTCATCTGAATTCACTTGCCAAATCAACTTTTATTTGTGGTCATGTCTTGCTCACTCTTACCGCTATAAAATGTGAAATCCGGGTCTCTTTGAAAGAATTGCTGTGGTTATAATTTTATTCCAGGAAATATTCAACAAGGATGGACTCAAATCTAATCTTATCCATTTTAATCTAATAATTGATACATTTGAATCGGCGAGCATAATAATGTCATTATTAAAAGTAATGAAAATTCATATTTTACATAATCGCGGATTTCTTGGCACAGATGTGAATGTGCATGTTTTCAGAATAATTTTTAATTGTTGAAAATACTTTTTGTGTGCATTTTATCTAACAAGTATTCTTTCAATCCAGTCAGTCAGTATGTAGTTTTCTATAGAACGAGTCATTTTGTAAGCTAGAGAATGAGTGTATAATTTGTACATAATGAATAATGTCTTTTTCTCTCTAGAAAATATGTATATAATTTGAGTAGAATCAGGACATGTTCTTTTGTCTCAAGAGAATGTCTATAATATGATTTTAAACAGAATGAGGACATGTCTTTTTGTCTCTAGAGAATACGTACATAATTTTGGATAAAATGAGGACAGGTCGAGTTGTCCATAGAGGTATAATCAGTCACATGAAGAAGCATTTGAACCGGGATAATTTAGTTCTGTGCAAATGTCTTATTTATGTTATGTAAAGATGCTATTCTAGTTGTATTAATTCGCCATTTTCTGTATTTCAAAAGACACAAATGGACTTTATGGGCACATTCCCAATGTTATTCAATGCATATCACTCTTTAGGCATTATCTCACATTGACAGCGCTGTATTAGTCCATCAACTATGAAGAAATTGATGAAGGTCATCAATGTATGCATTTCCTGCATGATAGTATTAATGTTAATAGCATGGGACTTCAGACTGAATCCCCGACCAGACCTCGCTAGACCAGCATCCGAGCCTAATATCTAAGAAGAAGCAGGCGATACTAACTTCAAAAAAGGCAGTGATCTATAACTCGTTTGAACATTAGACTGGAGCTTATTAAAATAGATTGTACAGAACATTAAGTAATTAGATCTTATCTCGTTCTCGAAACATTCTTGACTCAGATGAGTTTAATGTCTTAGTTTTGTGCTGTTATAAGACAAACCCAAGAGATTTAATCGGGACAATTATAGAGGATTCAAAGTCGAAAACATTCTCTTTACAGATTGATCTGATTTTATATTTGGAAATATCGAAGCATCATGTTTGGAAATCTCCGTAAATATTAATGTTTTCTTCTTATAAACATGTACCAAGATCCTTCAGAAAATCTATGTTTGGGGTATATATATATATATATATATATATATATATATATATATAGAGAGAGAGAGAGAGAGAGAGAGAGAGAGAGAGAGAGAGAGAGAGACCTTATTCAATGTGCATGATATTAAAGGTGATTAAAATAAGGACATTTTGTTTCTACGATAATAACAATCAATAATAATCTAAGATAATATTATTGTCACAAATAGCCTACGTGTTCTTGCGTTTTGGGGTCATCGCTATTGATGCTGCAATAACTGACCATAGGGCAACTTTTACGATTAATATATTTGTTTCTTCTATCAACTGTTTCTTAATCGAGAGAAATATGGCTATTTGAACACGCCGATTTTAACAAACTATGTAAAGCTAAATTTTTTTGGAGCATTTATTTTCCGTCTTTGATATTTAATGAAGAAATAGAACATTTTCCTTATTTTTGTGAGAAATCAAACCTATGTATTCCCAAAAACGGATAAGTCAGAATAAGACCAAATGATAACCCATGATATGATCAACTCATAAAGGAGAGGCGAACTTATGAAAATTGTGGTTGGGCGGTGCTATGCTGATGCGTGACTTTGATTTTCTAAGCTTTGATTCTAAAGCAAGTTTGGTATATAATAAAAGAAAATTATTTTTTTTCCGGCGTATCTATCGAGAATATTTCATCTTGTTGTATCAAAACGATATATTTAAACTCATGGCGTCGACACTCCTAAAAATGTCACTCTTTTGTACCACAGGATGAAATGTATCCGGTATTAACGTAAGGAAAGAAACTATCCTATATTTATTTTTAAAATTTCTAAAATTTCAATCCCTATATGTAAGAACCACAAGTACAGTAAAGTTACTATACGTGGCTCAGCTTAAAGATTGATATATAAGGTCAAGTGTTAGTGTAGAAATGATCACGCACCTTAGTTTTGGAGACTTGGTAATGTTGACGTAAATTAGAGTACAACTTGGAAGGAAACAACTTTACCATACGAAGCAAATAACCCAGTTACAAAACACTTGATGAAAAGTTTGTTAAAGATTTCAAAAAAAAGGCAACATCACATCATTGCTAGCACCCAGCATATTTTAACATGCTAAACTTATAGAAATTTGTTATTTTATACAGAATGAGGTGACAGTTTGGTACTTCCTGTTGACTCTTTACATCAGATCTTCCCCTGTCGAGAATATATAACCAAATAAATAGCCGCTTTTGTAAGATATTTTCAAAGGTATCCAATAAAAGTAACAGAAGTAATAAAGAAACTATTGATATAAACATAGGAGCAGTTTGCTGAATATATAAGAAAAGCAGTGAATTATCAATGACGGTTAGCATGAAAGAATTTATAGAACAGAACGGAGACCTGCTGTCGAAAGATTATACATTACAAAAGGGGGACGGCAATAAAAGTGCTATGTAAATATTGTAGATATTACAAGTACAAATTATCATATCCCCAAAACTGTATTGCAAGAAAAGGACTCAGAGTTAGAGAGCACAGTAAGTTCGTTATCTAAACAATCTTGAGAGCAAATGTAGAGAAAACACTCAAAAAATCAAATCAAAACGTTGGGGAAAACTTACCATTATGTAAATGGATGAAATATGTGGCTAAAGAAGAAAGTGCAACAATAGCGGCTACACCAAATATTGCAAAATGTCTGGTGAGCGGTTGAGGCGAAACAAGTGGTGGCTGTGGCACATCAGGTGGGAAAGATGATTCGTTCTTTGAGAAATTAAAAAGGGCTTTAAACAAATCGGGTAATTATTTGCTTGAGTTTGCTATAAATAAAAAGGAGGAGTATTACATGGAATTATAAGTAATGTGGTCAGCTGGCTTTTGAAAACAACTGGAAAGGTTGTTTTGTTTTATGCTGAACATATCAATTTACTTGTATTATCATTAGTGGGTTTGTTTGTTACATTTGTGATCAAAGCTGTAAGCAAAGCACCTGCCAGAACTAGAGGTTAGTAAACTATTTCGAACAGTAAATGATGAATATTAAAATAAACGATTGTATATTTACTTCGTGGTAGATATTGCTCTTTTCGGCAGACCTAACTGAAGAAACGTCGGAGTCTGTGAGAAACACAACATATTCATTGGGTGTGTGTAAGCGCATATACGAATATCGTCATCGTAATCTTCCTTCTCTGCAAATATTTTGCTCTGTCTGCTTTTCTCTCCTCTTCACGTTTCTTTTGCTTTCTGTCGCACGTTATCTATCAGGCTCTATTATACCACAGTCGTATTGATGACAATGTTTAATACAAGTTTAAATGAGTCACAACATAGTGTTGCTGTATCTAAAGATGATATTCATTGTCAGCACCACGTCACTACCAAAGCATAGTCTAACTCACTTTTGAATCAGTGTTGTTGATTATGACAGAATCTCATGTCACACTATGATTTTCTTTTATCGCAGAGTCATCAATGAAAAATATTAAAAGATTTTTATGACTTGTATATAAAAAATTGAGTATCAGTATAGCACATTTTTCATTTGTTTCTTTTTTGTTTTGCATTATCACGGTACACGATAGAATTGAATTACGTTGCGGGACAAGCATACGGTTCTTTCAGGTTGCATTATAACGGTGAAGTCCATTTATTTACGATACAGTTTTAGCTTTACAAACTAAAATTGCTATTTCGAACACTGCTCACGTACACACCGTTTGCAATTGACTTTACTTCTGCAAATACACAAATACACGGAGCCTTTATTTAAAATAATTTCCACATTCACTTGTAATTCTCAGTTAATTATTCTCTAAGATTAATTTATTTGTCACATCGGAGTATCATAAGAACTTCGTTTCTTTGCACTTGTTTGCATCTATGGTATTTTGTCTTTTATACTTCCATTTCCTGTATGGATTTCTCTGTGTCACTTGTAATATATATATATATATATATATATATATATATATATATATATATATATATATATATATATATATATATATATATATATATATATATATGCGCTTCAATGTGACGTTATTGGTATTTTGTGACGTATGCCGCATGCTACCGTGTAACGTCCTCAGCCCTTGGCCCACAACTACAAATAAATTATTCCTGACGTTTTCTGCGATATTTTAGTTAAATACTTATCATTTGTTGAGAAAATGTTACGGAAAATGCAGTATAAATTAAGCATGATGCAGTTATCAAAGCGTCTGGTTGTCTCTTTGTGGCAGTTTGCCATCAAATTTACAGCGCTGTGGCAGTGGTTTTATCTTCTAAAGGGAGGCAGCCCACTATGAGAAGTATGAGTTTTCATCTTGCTTTCCATTCTCTCTATAACCATACGTATAATGATGATTATTGTAAACATAAATTCATTGCGGCAAAATGCCACTTCATTGTCTGGTTTAATCTTGAGTGAATTACTTCCAAATTTTAGTCTTAAGATGTCTAAGTAAGCTGAAGAGTATTCCACGTTTTCCAACAAATCTTTGACCTTTTTGGTTGAGAACTTCTTTTCCTTCATCAAATTGTTAAGTTTATAGGCTTTATTTCTTTTAATGAATCTTTTAAAGCATCGTATCTGTCGGTTTTCTTTATCTTGTTTGCTTTCTCAGCCCAGGAATATAACTCGCGGTAATATGGATATGTATCCATCGTTGAATTTATAATATTCTTACATCTTAAAATCATTCATCAAATTTACCAAAATATGTACCTTCTTTAGCCCATAGTGTATCTATTATTAAATTCCAATATGTAGGCAATTAAACCTCTCGAATGATCATGATAAAAAGAATCGTCAAGGATAAATATCTACAGTATTCTGTTTAAAACTTCTTCCACTTTGGTATCTAGTACATGGATCGGCAACCTACGGCACGAAAGAGGTTTTGTGTGGCATGCGAAGAACAGCCAAAAATGACGATTTTAACAGTGTTACTCTCTTACTGGTGGCACGCGCTCGTTCATTTTGTAATTAATCCGGAGAAAAGTGGCATGCTATGTAAATAGTATATGGGGGGCGATTCACGGACAATGGGAAAATGCATTACAGAGCCCCCCCTCCCCCGGCCTGTTTACGGATACGATTTATACGGACAAATGGCACACCCTGGGCCTGTATACGGACAATGTGAATTTTGTATAGGGACAATAGGAATAGAACAGGTGGGATGACGTCACGGTACTGGACACTTGCAACAATGTGGCAAGTGGCTGACCTGATTACGCGCGGCTACTACTCTAGATAGGGACAAAATACAGTAGAGCGACAGAGACATATATAACACAACCATAGATTGATGAACATCAATCTAGTATACCCATATTATACAACCGACTAAAAAAAAATTTAGGTAAGAGAATAATGTTTTTGGGAATTAAACATAAATTATACAATCGACTAAAAAAATTTAGGCAACAAAGAATAAATATCTTTTCGAGGCATATGAAAGTGGCCCTGAAGAGGGCCTTTGGGTTCTTCTTCTATTGTCTCCACTTCTTCCACCACTTTCTCACTTTCTCTATAATTCCTTTCTTCTTCTTCTTTTCCTTCTCTGGCATCCAGTCAGGATGTCCCATAGCTCTAAACTTTTCCTGTACCTTTATCCAGTTATTGTTCAGTCTCTCAAACTCCTCTTTTCTCTATATGTTTTGTTTGTCCTTTCTCTCTTTTGTCCAGGTCTCTTTAATATTCTTCATTTCTTCTTCCATTACCTTTCTCATCATATCTTCTGCTCTCTTTAACTGGTCTAAGCCCCATTTGACAAAAGACCACTCTGTCAAATTGAATATCTCTTCCAAAAAGCACCTCACTTTGATGACAAAATCAAGGGCCTGCTTCAAGGTGCCCACTCTTACATATTTAGGTTGGATAAAACCTCTTAACTTTTCTACTTCCTCTTCTATCCTTCCTTGCACTTGATCCCTGGCTACTTTCAGGCTGTTCGCAAAGTCTAGGCTACCTGGAAACCTTCATTCCTGTTGAAGCCTTTCCCCCACATAGGCTCCATCCACCATCCAGAACCAACTATGTCTTAATTCGTTAAACACATTCATCTCTAATGGTGTTGACTAGTCTGACTAGCGCTGCGCTTTATATCCGTGGAGCACGGACGTGAAGGAAAACATCCCTTACATTCACTTCACATATTATCTACTATCCACACCAACGGGAAGAGAAGAAAAACACACACTCTACTATCCACACAGACGGGAAGAGAAGAAAAAACACACCATATCTACTATCCACACAAACGGGAAGAGAAGAAAAACACACACTCTACTATCCGCACAGACGGGAAGAGAAGATAAAAACACACCATATCTACTATCCACACAAACGGGAAGAGAAAACACAAAAAAAACACACACACACTATACTATCCACTCAAACGGTAAAAGAAATAAACACACCATAGCTACTATCCACACAAACGTATAAAAAACACACACTATACTATCCACATAAACGGGAAGAGAAAAAACATACCATATCCACTATCCACACAAACGTACGCGAACTTATAAAACACACACACTATACTATCCACACAAACGGGAGGAGAAACAAAATATCATATCTACTATCCACACAAACGTACGCGAACGTATAGCACACACACACACACACACACACACACACACACACACACACACACACACATACACACACACCAGTAAAGGAGTGAGTGATTATAGTCACACTACTCTACATTCACACAAATTGGCAACTTGAATAGTCTCTCTTTTCAAGAGATCTGGTTAGCCCTGGTTAGCCCTGAGAAGGGCTGTTTTTCGAACTTCAGATGCACCTGGTTAATGCTGGCACCTCCCAGGTCTGGCACCACAGAAACATCTCCTACTCCAATCATTGGCCCAGTTCAGTGTTGTTCTTGGGAACGCAGAGGGAGGTTGAGTGGCTTCACAATCCCACTCCTCCGTTTGTAGAATAGTGAAGACTTGTTCCCTCTGTGTTTTTCTATGCCACACTCGTGGATGCTGTGACCTCCTTGCTTCCTCTGCATGCTGTACTGGTTGTTGTTGTTGTTGTTGTTGTTGTGGCTGTGGTTGAGGTGGCGGTACTGGTTGTGGAGGTGTCCTCACCTCACACACAGGTCTCATTATGAGGTGAGGTAGGATCACTCTCTTCACTTCCTTCGCCTCTTCTTTCTTCCTCTACTTCTCTTCCTCTTCTATCCTTGCTTCCTCCGCTATGGAGGCCATAGCCAGTTCGTCTAGCAGCCGCCTGGCATGCTCCAGGTGCATCTGAAGTTCCAGTAACTTTGCAATTCTGTTACTCATTTTCAATGTTGATCCGACAACGCTGGGTAGCCAGACTGACGATCGCGCCGTTTTATATACTTGAAGCACGGACAAGAAGGTAAGCATCCCCTGTCACCAAAACTTACCATCACATCAAACGCGTGGACCTAAAAGAAACACTCACGTTGACTTTTTTTACTTACAAACACAGACATGCACGATTCGACAAGACAGAGAAACGAAGTGTGGATTTTTTTTACTGACAAAAGAAACGAAGTGCTTATAGACACACTTCAATTTTTTCAAAACATAAACACACAAATTTTCTTTTTCAATTTGAATAAGCATGTCTTTTCTAGAGTATCGTGGGTAGCCCTGAAAAGGGCTGTTTTGTTCGGAAAGTGATGGCAATCCTTTTACTGTCTAAGATTGCGTCCCCGTCTGGCGGCAGGCTTTCCTACACGATACGGTCTGCTTCTGCGGAAAGAGAAGGAGAACTCTTTGGTGTTCACACGATAGTCAACAAAACCTCTATCTGGCTCCTGCTGCTGCTGCTGTTCTCTCTGCTTCTGAAGTCTGTACTTCTCTGTCCATTCTTCTTGTTCTTTCGTGATTTCCTCTCTGAAGACCTCTTCTACCAGGTCTTGGTCTATAGCTAACATTCTGACATTCTCTATCTCTTCAGGCTTTGGTATCAGGTTTAGCCTGACACGATGTAAATTCACGTAAGCTTCGTTCAGCTTGGCTAGTCTGGAAGGCATGTTCATAGGTAGACGAGTCAGCCATGGATGGCCAGACTGGAGACAGACACGCTTTATATGGTTCAAACGCGGACGCGATAGAAAACATCCTTACTAGGGTTTCTGTTGAGTCGAAACGTTATGATAGCTAATGTCATGGTGTGGGATAGAGAGAAGTCAAAGAGCATATATTCAGTCTTTTCTGAAAACAAACGACAGACACATTTTTTTCAAAACAACTTTCTTTTTATTCAAATAAACAATTAACCACTAACAATTAACAATAACATCAAACCAACATTTTTGGACAAGGTTGACAACGTTGTGAAATCATATGAGATTTCCACTGATGGAAGTCATGAGGCCATTGATGTACACTGCGTTTCCTACCTAAAGACAAAAGATAGCCACAATGGTCACAAAACCATCGATCTATTTTATCATCGTTTCTAGAAGAGTTACGATCAAAATAAGTCACTAAATGCTCTAAAGAATATCCAAGACTGCGTTGATGAAGAAAATACACACAATATTGTCCACACACCATGGAATCTGTTCCTTGTAATTTCACATTATTGTATCGTGTCGTCTGGGCATTTCTTCTCATAAAGTCGATGATGTCGTCTTCCAAAGGGGGTAATCCATGTGAATCAAAATACTCCACACAATCCTCTTTAGGGAAGTAGACGGCGATCCAGTGAGTTCCTGGGAGATGACTGTCGTCGTGTTGATGGCATAAGTTTGATGGTCTTGAGGTTTGCGATGAGGAAGTTCATCTTTAGCGCACACGACAGGATTCCAAGAAGCAGTGTACGAACTGTTGTTCAAAAGATAATGAAGTTCCCAGGTATCCATTTTTTGTTTTGTTGTTTTTATTTCGCAGGTAATGATAATTCATCAATTCAATTCTGAAGTTTTGTTTGAAAATCTCTATGAAGTAATCGTCTCTTCGCGTCGTCTTCGTACTCTGAGCTAAGAGAGCTTCGATGCGATTGTTCTCTTTAGCAGTCAATGGTGGGCAAGAATAATCACGCAAGCCTTTATACCACTCATGCAACACTGCTTCTTCCGAGATGAGACCCAAGCGTTCTCCAGATACTCGTCCAAGTTTTCTTCTTGATTCATCATCAAACATTTATCGTGTTGAATTTGACTGAGATGATCGTTTGACATCCATAGCAATCTTTCCTGGTCAGTTCCGTAATTTTATCAGCCAGGTAATTTGGCAAAGCAGGACACTAAATGTTGTTCTTGTTCTGGCCATCTGGACGTGACCACTACATACTCGTCGTCTTTGTCTTCGGGTTCGGCTTTCACGCTATCCTCCCATTCCATGTCCAAAGATTCTCTACCGTTCAAAGAGTAAAAATTATCTTCCATAGTTTCTAATAGTCTAGAATGACTTCTCTCAAACTGTTGATTTCTATGGTATTATCGAAATCGGCATACAGGATGACGTTCGCCGTCTCGGCGAGAGCATCTGCAAACTGAAGTTCCACACGCAGTTGACCAGATTTTATAGGGTGGAGATGTCCCTCGTCGCTACCTTGGTCTGGAGTGAAATCAAAGGCCCACAAAGTGTAACCTCCTATATAATCTTCGTACGAAATACCGTGACAGTTGTTGGTTCCTACTTGTCCGGTAGCTTCGTACAGGGACAAGTACAATCTCAAGTAATTCTTCTCGGCAAAGTTAGGTTCGAAGGGTCTGGTACACAAGGTCTTGCCATCGCGACTCACTTCAATCTCGGACACTCTGTAGTGCTTAAACTGGAAAGGATTTTGATCATGGGCTCCGTTGAGGACTGCATTGCTGACGATACCAACGATTAAACGTTTGGGTAACTGTACTTGGAACAGATGATCTTCGATCTTGGATCGGAGTCCAGCAGCATGGTGAACGTTTTCACTTCTACGCGTCGTATCGGATACTTGGCGGTCGTTCTGCTCAATGTGTGACTGATGTCCTTTCCCGCTTTAGGTAACACTTCTACGCGACGCACGTAAAGTCTGGCTTCTTGGATAATGGTTTTGTACTCGTTGCCATGAGCCATCAAATGGAAAGCGACACTGCTGCGATTTAGTCTCAGGCGAATATCCACTCCGTTGAGCAACCACATGTGCAAATGCAAACGATCCATCAGTTCTAAGCTATGTCCTTGCAGGATTTACTTTCGACGGTCGTTAAAGCCCACATTGTGAGGATTGTCATCGGCTGTCAGGGCTGTGTCGTTAAACGTGTCCTCACCTGCGGTGTCAGGTTTCCATACCACGCAAGCATCGAGATGAGTGTTCTTGTCATCTTTTCCGTACGTCAAGAGATTTTCTAGGTACGCTGGGTAATGGTAAGTATCCATGCTACTGCTGACCAGTTTGTTATTCAAGTACAAATTCACTTCGCTGAACAAGGAATGCATGAAATTGTTGACGGGAGCTACTCTGGCATCGGCTCCCGGATTGGTGTTGTCCGTTTTGATCACTTTGAGTTTCAGGTACAAGTAACTGCTATTCAGATCGATGTAATCTTCATGTTGTCCTTTAATTTCAAACTCAAAGAGGAGTCGGGATGAAATTCGACCCGTTGGGATTCTTGCATCGTCATCATGGTGGGTGGCATGACAAACAGATCCAGTTACGACCTAGAACAGGCGCAAGACTCTCGGTGCATCATTTTCTTTCTTTCTCTCTGTGATCTTTCAATAATCAAAAACGTCTAACTCTTGGAAGGTTTTTCTTTTCTTAGTCTTTCTAGCTCTGGGGATGTGAATTCCTCTGAAGTAGTGTTCTCGTCGTCTTTTTCGGCCTTGTCCTTGCTGTGGTGTCAGGGAAGCAGGAATGCCTGACTCGGCAGCGCTCAAGGCATTTATAGGAGTTTCTTGTCGACCCTACTGTCAAAAAAGTTTCCTTTGGGATTTGTTTGTCAATGATGACATTTTGGAGAAATTCTTTACCTTGCGTCAACGCGGCATCTTTCAAGGCGTGCAATCCCCGTGTCACCATCGGTTTCAAAACGGGAGCCACCGAACGAAAGGCTGATTTTAGCATATCTCCTAAACCATGTCCTCGCTGTCGAGCGACTCCTTGGTGCACAGGATACAAGACTGACAAGGGTTAGTGTAATCGTTTTCGAAAATGGAGTTTCACTGTGACTTTCCCTTTGGTGAATGAAATATTTTGTCCCAGATCTCCTTTTGCAGTAATGTTGACAGTGTTGAAATACGACTTACTGACGGGCAAATAGTGAAGATGTACAAATTCGCGGTGAACGTGATAGGTGTTCCACCTTCCTCGTCAGCATTTGTGGCAAAATCCACTTTGAAAGGAATGACATGCAGTAACGGTACGGAGGTGTGTCCCACCACGTTATACACCGCCACATCGGAATACACAAAGATCAAATTCAGTCCTTGGTTCATTACTACAGGGAATCTAAAATATTTCGCAAAATCCGAGTTACTGGTTACGACTGGTATTTCGTTTCTAATCTTAATCAACTTGGGGTCTCCACCCAAAATGTCATACAATTCAGGACAAAATGTAATGGCCAATACTTTGTCCTCTGAAAATTTGATCAGTAGGCGACGAGCTATTTTATGGTATTCGATCGTGACACTTTTTCTTGTTTTCTCCAAGACTTTGCCAAACATGGCATTGAACCTGTCAGCAATGGCGTTCACTAAATGTTGACCGCTAAAATAAAAGCCTGGGGAAATTTACAACCGATAAGTGGTCCGTTTAGTTTTGGGGTCTTGTGATTTCATAAAGTCACCTACACTGGCGCGTTCATCCAAGTTTTGTTCCACTTGCTCGTCATGAATTTCTACCATAAAAGTTTTTTGATCTTCGACGATGTTTTTGCTTTGTGTAGGGTGAATCATTTTTACTAAAGCCACTTCGCAATGGGCTTCATGAGCCAATTGGATTGCGTGAGGCAATTTGGCCGTGTAGCAGCATAAGGTGTTATTGAGAAACACCTCCTTGGAACTGTCACTTGGCAACGCTATGTAAAATTGGTTCTTCATAATCTCAGAGTTCTAGTGTCCGAGGGTCGCTGCAGGTCAGAAGAGTGTCTAAAAAGGGATTGTTATGGTGACTGCTGGAAGGGGAACTGACGTTGAAAGCAAGGCTCCCATTGTTGTTTCCTTTAGAAGAACATTTTAGGGACTGATTGGGGAGAAGGTAACCGATGCAACTGCTGAGTAAAATGGTTCACAATTGCTTGTCTCCTTGTTGCAAACTCAAATTGGCAATGGCAGCACCGATGACACAATAAACCACAAAGATTTGACAGAAAAGACGATTTGCGTTTTAGGCACATGTTCTCCACAAGGGTTGCTTTTGTAGATCTTCCAGAGAAGAACCGCGGGAAGGAGTGGTCACTGCGGTAGCTGAGGCTGTGTTGAAGGGAATAATGGTCACTTCATTTTATAGTCGATGATTTGCGAAGCGTCGATCCAAGAGTCAAAACAGGAAGGATATCCTTTCCAACGTACTTTAACTTCTTTGACACTTTGTTTTCCCACTTTTCGGGTTCTTCGATCGAGAATGCTCTCGATCTCGTACACGTCGTTTTCTTTTTTGGTCACGCGTTGTAACTCGGGCAAGTAAAACGTTCCATTTAAAACTTCCCCGTTCATGTCTTCCAATTTATAGATGGGAGAATGACGGCCGCGTACAAGTTCAGTGACACGAAAAAATTCGGTTATCCAGTTGGGTAAGTAACCCTTGTCGAAAGTGCGTTTGGTTTGGCCAATGCGCACCCAATCTCCTGCTGTCAACACTCCAAATTTCTTGGGGAAAGTCACTGTCGGGGACGTACCAAACAGGCGTTCGAAGACGGTCACTTAATTGTCGGGAGCCACTTTTTGCTCCGATGGTAAGATTGGTTGTACGCTTGGAATAGGTGTGGCAAGACGTCGATGTACTTGAGAGTGTGTAAATGCGTAAAATATTTCCACATGCGTTCTTTCAAGGTGCGTTGAAAACATTCCACGATCCTGGCTTTGGTTTCGGGATTCTCGGTGATGAAAAAATGAATGTCACGTTTCTTAAATTCTTTTTGGAAAGCTTGGTTCAGAAATTCGGTGCCTGTGTCGGTTTGCCATCGAAGAGGGTGACGCCCGCTTTGTTTCAGCACCAGATTGAGGGCTCGCACTAACTCACTGCTTGATTTGGAAGTCAACGGTACGACCCAAGCAAATTTGGAAAAGACGTCGATGACACAAAACAAATATGTGTCACCACGATTGTAGTTGGCCAAATGAGAGACAACGGCTAAATCGACTTGCCATTGACTATCGATACCCTCCACTCGGGTGCGACTTCTGGAAAATTTTCGTCGAATGGGCTTGTGTAAGGTGTACGTGGCTTGTTCTTGTAACCAGCGTTGCACTTGAGGTAAACGAACACTTTTCAGTCGAGTTTTAGCAGCACGATACAATTTCTGAACTCCTCCGTAACCTGCAGGATGGGATGGATCGTACGAAATGCTGGCTAACACCTTCTCCATTTTTTTAATAAGTGATCCACTCTTCGCTGATGGTACTCTGAATGGGACGAGGGTGTGGTTTAGAAACGGCTTTACGTGTCCGCTGTGCCACGAGAGTAGAAGTCGAAGGTACTGGTGGTGGTGGTGGTGGCGGTGGCGGTACTGGAATGGGTTTTGTCTTCATTTCTTTTATTACTTTTGCTTTCCCTTCTTTCTTTTTGACTTCTGTCGAAGGTGGAGTGGACATCATCTTTTTAACCCAAGCTTTAAGTTCTTCTCGTTGTGGTGTAGGGGAAGGGGTCAACAAGGACGCTGCAATCTTACTAGGGATGGAGGTAAATGTGGGGTCCATTGTTCTTGCCAACGATGGTATTCCATCCATCGTTTGTAAGGCACTAAAGCCAGTTTTCGTCCTTCCTTTGGATTTCAAGGATCACATCTGAGATCTTTTGACTCTAGAGGTCCCTTTTATCTTCTTGACCCTTTTACATTGGAGCTATGGCGCGTAAAATGTTTCCCAACATACCCAACATAGGTCTCGCTATTAGATTGGTAAGAAGCCCCATCAGGGGTAAAATCCGCCGAGTTGCACCATCATCTTTATCTTTTGACGAATGGGTATTTTCTTTTGGACCATTTGGCGAAGAACGTGTCGATGTTTTCCTAAGCATTTTTTTCTGGTGTTTAGTCAAAGGTATCGTTCCTTTCTAGAAATTCAGACAACATTCGCTCACGGTATCGATGACGTCTTTGGAGGTGGTTTGAATGAGATTTTTTTCGCATGATTGGAGAAGCGTTGGATAGGATGGACAACATGTCCCAATGTTTGACTAAACGAGGAGGCAGTCCTTTATTTTCCTTTCTTTGGGGGGTAGAGGAATGATGTCTTTTGGGGGTGACATCTTTTCTTGGTTGGTTCGTTGGTTCCGGGGCACACACCAAAAAATACACTAATGTCGATGACTTATCACAAGGCCTTTTATCCTTTTTATTTGGAATATCGCTTCGTCATAAAGGAGACAATTTGTTTTCCAAAATCACCAAAGAATCCTCCTCTTTGGACGAGTGTGTCTTTTCAGGGACAGACGTCGATGTTTGGCTAAGTGTTTTTTTCGGATGACGTGACTGTCTTTTTCTCTTTCCTTTTTCTTTCTGGACAGGAGAACGACGATGAGGGGACATCATTGGGGCACAAAATACACTGAAGTCCATGGCTCGACATCGCCCTTTTATCTTATATATCATTTTGGAGCTTGTCCTCTAACTTTTTCGCAAAATCATTTACTAACTTATCCATTTGAAAGACAAATCCTTCCCTTTGGTGGCTTCTCCTTTTCTTTGGACGAGGGTGTCTTTTCAGGGGCAGACGTCGATGTTTGACTAAACGTTTTCTCGGATGACGTGACTGTCCTTTTCTTTTTCCTTTCCCTTTTAGACAGAAGAACGACGATGGTGACGGTGTGCACGTCTTTGAGGGGACATCTTTGGGTGTTCAGGAGCACAAAATACACTGAAGTTAATGGCTCGACATGTGTCCTTTTATCTTATTGTTTTTTGGAGGCCGTATTTATCGACTAGATAGTCGTAGGGTTTGCAACCAGTCTTTTTCACGATCTCATTTACGTACTGATTGTCCAAAAAAAATCCTCCTTTTTGGTGACTTCTCTTTGGACGAGTGTGTCTTTTCCTGGGGTGACGTCGATATTTGGCTAAGCGTTTTTTTTTCAGATGACGTGACTGTCCTTTTCTTTTTCCTTTTCCATTTTGGACTGAAGAACGACGATGGTGACGGTGTGCACGTCTTTGAGGGGACATCTTTGGGCGTTCAGGAACACAAAAACGCTGATGCCTATCGTTTTCCTCGGGTCTTTTTTATACTGGAATGCGTCGCCACTGATTGTCGGATCGTCGTATCATTTTCATGGCAGGCATCACACGTCGTGGAGGGGTTAGCAACGGACTCAATCGGGACAGTTCCTGCTTAGAAAAATCCAGTAAACTCTTTAACACGCCCGACCTCTCTTGGAATTTGATTTTGGGGGTAGGTACTTGGTGAGCAGCGGCTACCGCCGCTAAAGAGGAAGAGGGTGTTACCGCTGGAGCAGAAGTACTTGGAGCCACGGGTTTCCAATGTTTCATCAAATTAGGAAAGACGCATGTCAAATTGGGTTTGGTAGGCATTACCAGCAACGGAGAAGTGGAAGAACCTGAGGCTACTGGAGTCGCATTCACCGATGCACCAGGTCGTGGTTTGTGAATGTAAGGTTGCGTCCTGGCGGTAGTACCTCTCTTGCAGGTAGAAACTATTTTCTGTGGGCTTTTCTTTTTCTTTTTCTGAGGCTGTGACCTGGTCTTCACGCTGCTGCTTTTTCTCTCTGGGTCTTCTCGAAGTCGAGGAGTGGCTCTTCTCTTGGGTAGGACTTTGGGAGCATTTGCATCCCATTTTAAGAGGGATCGAATGATGACATCTCATAGAGAACCGCTACCTCCAGGTTTCAAAATGATTTGCTTTTTGGTTTGAGTGTAGCAGCAGTAGAGCTGAACAGACCACTTGGCTGAAACCTTATTTATAAAAAATAAAAGGTTCCTACAGAGGCTGAAAAAAAAGGTCAATAACATAAACCGAACCTCCTAACTTTTATTATTACCAATAGTTTGAAAAACGGATAATAAATCGTTTGGGTTAGCTCATTTCCGTTACTTTTTGTTGACGTATTTTTTTTCAGATTTTTATGCGATTCGTTTACTCGCGGGTTATTCAATTTTGTCGTTCAGCTCTACTGCTGCTGTAATTTTATCCAAAAATTATATCAAGTCCGTTACGATATCTTGACCTTGGATCGTGTAAATTTATCGTTACAAAACCAAAGGGAGCAGCTTGTGCTTTTGAAAAGAAATTTTTAAATTTGTTCATGTCCATGTCGCCTGAACACCAAGTGTAATAAATATTTTGCAGCGTATGATTATCAACTCCGTTGAACACAACTAAAATATTGCAGTTGTCTCTGATTACTTTTGGAATTTGTGTATATCTCTGTGTAACATAAATCACGTCTGTATTTTTATGTCTACCTCGTGAAAATATTCTAGCTGGATTTGATTGTTTGTCCAGTATAACATCATCATACACTACTAAATTACTAAGGAATCCATCCAGATCATCTACAGATGACGCTTCATCAATATCGGTGATAAAGTCAATAACGTCACTGTCTTCATTCAGCAACTTTGCATTTTCATTCAAATCCTTAAGTACTTCATAGCATCGCTGATCATCCACGGATGGTGCTTCTAAATATAATTTATCCCACTTCAGCCATCTCATTATCAGATTAAGCAATAATTGTCTTCCCACTTCCAGATGGACCTATTATTATCATTCTGATAGAATTCGGTAGCGCTGGATGGTGCATCGCGAGACTGAAAAAAAAATGCACAATAAGAGATAACTATGATGATTCTAGAATCACTGATGATTCCTCAGATAACAAACTCAGATGATGAAACCATCAGATTAATAAATCAATAATTGTATCGTGAATTACTTGATCTCCACATTTTCTATAATATTATTAATGAATGTGGAGATCAAGTAAAATGTTAACTAAGTCTCAGATTAATAATATTAAGATTGCTCCATATCAACAACTTTAAAATCATCGATTTCAGAATCATCGGTTCTAGCATCAGAGATGATCGCGATAGAATCATCGATTTCAGAATCATCGTTAGAGACAGCGTCTCTAGAGACAACGTCTCTTAACAAATATTTATTTACATATTCCTCTGCTGTTGGTGGAGCGTCTTTATGAGACATATACTTCGGTTTTCTTTTATTATAATAAAGTAACATCACCCTGTATCTGTTACCGCCACACGCTGTACAGATTTGAATCGCTCCCCGCACTCCATTACCACACCGCAAGCACGGTCTATTTCCTCTCGATCCTGTTCTGACCATATGGCTGTGATGGCCGCAGTATTCTTCTCGGCACGACTTCCCGCATGTCCGAGTCGATCCTTGAACTATCCAACAACAATTATTTGGTCCTGTCTGAAATGGCATATTATATAATAATAATATTTTAATTATTTTTTAATTAGAAGTATATTCTGTATATTATATAATCATAGATATGACAGAACATACCACATCATTCGAAAATAATTCGTGGGAATCAACGTCCATCGAAGATGTTAGGTTTTATAGCACAAAATATGACGCCGTCGAGAGTCTAAACGTATACTATGACGGCGATGATGATAATATCGACGATATCTACACGCAGGGAATAATTATTCAACATTTTAATAAATTCTACGTGTTCTCAGATGATGATGAATTTGATAGGTTTTCTGGTGACTTCATTAATAAATCTTCGGTAACCGAAATCATTCCAAAATTCAGGCTCAGATATCCGGTCTTCTATCTCGATACAAAATACGTACGTAGGACAGTTGAGTATCTACATAGCGACCGCATCGACATCGAACCGACAGATGAACGAATCAACATCGATGACATCATCGACTACTTCGCTACATTATGTTCTTGTGATCGCGAAAAGGTATTCTTGTCTGAAACTAACAGCGGCTATCACGTTCTCGTTAAATCAACGCCGGTGACATTTAATCAGCAACGGGGATTAACGAATTACGCCGCAGATAAGAAGAATCCGATGTGGAATGTTGATCGTCAAGCTGGTCTTCATAGTATTAAGCTGAACAACACGCGATCACACAAACCAGGTGCGTTATGTAAAAAACTAATATCGCATAACGATTATTTATCCGCTAGTGACTTACTCGTCTGCCCAACCTGTATTCAACCTGATCGTGTTGAGATTAAAATTCCCAATCATGATACATCCAATGATGTAAATATCTGCGATGAAATTCCACCAGCAGATATAATTAGTATATCCACGATACTTACTGGCAGATCCGATCAGCTCATCAGTGTCGTTAATGTGACGGGAAATAGATTTACTATATCGAGAGAACCAGGACATATGTGTAACATCTGTGAACGCAGACACGGATATGATGAGATACGCGGTTATATCGAAGAGAAGTGTGATAACTGCCTCGTGTATATCAACGATGATTATTATTCGATCTGCTGTCCTAGATCGACTGGAAAACAATTACAACTACCGATAAACAATAAACCATTAGATGATAAATCGTCAGACGCTGAATCATCAGATGCTATCAAAAAAGATAAAAGATATATAAAGTATCTGATCAACGCGAGACGTAGATTTCGTTACCCCGGATATCTAATTACCAGAAACGCCGATTACAAATACACGGCATTACCGACACATGAATCAGGTCCAGGTTGTCGAGTAATACCTGACTCTGACTATATCGATGGTTCTGCGTGCGGGATGGGGAAATCCGAAGCAGCTTGGAGATCGTTAAACGATAATCAATCTGTACTCGCATTATCATACAGGAAGACATTTACCGAGAAAATCAAATCCGATTATAATATCGAGAGTTACATGGATATTGATGGTTGTATCACATTCGATCCTGAAGATTCTCGTCGGGTTGTTGTGCAATGGGAATCTCTACATAGAATCCGTGGAGTACCAGATGTGATTATTGTAGACGAATGGCATGGCATCCGCAGACAACAATTTCATTCAGCCAAACACAGCAAAGAGAGATGGAATAAATTTATAGGATTAGCAACGATATGCAAGCGGTTAATCGTTCTCGACGCAGATGCTAACGATGACGATCTAATATTATTCCGTGATAAGCTAGGACGCTCATCTATGAAATTTATCATTAACGATTACAAACCCGATCATGATAAGAAATTCTATATCGAGCATTCACACAAGAATAATCTGACCTCGCTTCTAGAACGATTAAAATCAGATGATCGTAAATCATCTAATAATAAAATCGCCATATTCACACATAATAAACAAAGGACCGATTACTCCGTTGAGAGTTTAGCTAAACTCATTCAGCATCTGGGATATCGTGTTAGATATTATCACGCAGATACAGATCCTGCTCAAAAGAAATCTGACTTCAGCGATATCAATCACGCCTTCGATGATATCGATGTTGTTATCAGCAACCACACACTCGAAGCTGGAGTTAGTATCGTTGATGATAGATTTAAGGTCATGTACATATTCTCAGAGGAATTAGGATCTGTTGAGGCAACTAAGCAGGCTATCCACAGATTCCGTTGCGTTAACGAAATACATTATTCATCAACGAGAAAATGACGCGTATGCAAATTACCGATATATCGTGAATCTGTCGAAAAGGTTATCGTAGATCGTGAAAGACTGATCGATAACGACACAAAATTATATAGAATTCCTAACGCCGAAGATCTACATACTGGGTTTGGTTACGCTTATATCAGTGACATTATCGACGAGAATAATTCCATTATGTACTTCACACCGCGATTGATTGATGCGATGAAAAATACCGGCTATGAAATAATAGAACCGCCTGTAGATGATTATGAAACGTGGTTGAGAAAAACCAAGATTGATAAATCATCCAAAGGAATCACTGATGATTCTAAAATCGATTATGATAACGATCCTAATGTCGATGAATTTCTAAAGACATCGATAGGTGATCGAATAAAACAATCTGAGATATCATTAAATGATGACGATTCTATCATCGATGAAATTATCTATGAAACCAATAGCGATTCTCCTCAGTATTACAAATACGATCCTAATGCAAATCTAGAACCATATCAAGCAAAGAAATCGTTTATCAGTTACATGTTCCAATGTGATATTGTTTATTGCCAGCTGAGCAGATAGAATACTTGTATAAAAACTCAACACAGATAAGACGAGCTCAGCGAATTATTGTTGATAAATTTAATGATGGAAGTGCGACTGCGAGAGAAGTATTTAGATCAGATAAAATCAGTCCCAAAGATAAACTAACAATAATAAGAAGATTTCTAAACGCGTTGAATTTACCTGATATCGTGTCTGACGATATAATGACAACAACGATACCGATATCAGGACCAGATCTCCGCACATGTATTAAGAATATGATCGACGATCCTGATATCATACGTGATTATAATAATCTGATTAGTAACTGGCCAAGCATCTTTCCTGAAACGAGAATCTGGTCTAATAAATTAACTATCAGAAACATTATTGAGAAAATCAAAGCCATCTACAGAGGTTTTGGAGCATCATTATCTGCAGACAAACACAACACAACAAGGTCAGATTATACACTCATTTATCCCACATGGCCCAAATCAGACTTTCATGATGATCCTCGTTGGATGAACTTTATTGATTCGCGACAAGAATTTCATGGTGGTAATGATATCATCGCAGTAGATCCACGAACCACTATGTTGAAGTTTCACATATGGAGCGTTAATGGTTGGTTTAATGATTAACAAACTTAGAAACACCGTTTCTAACGAAGTTTCCAGAGACAAAGTCTCTTGATGATGAAAATCAACCCTGTACCATGTTGGTATTTCACCACATTTTCTATAATAAATAATAATGAATGTGGTGAAATACCATAATGTTAACAAAAACTCAATTGGTCTTAGAAACATAGTCAATTAACATCGAATGATTTATAATAAAACATAAAATAATTCTTAATAATAATAATATGAAGGGTAGAATTATATTACTTCCAGAATTCGATCAGTATAATGCTGCGATGAAGATGGTAAAGGATAATAACGGAACAATAACCGTGAGAAATGGTATCGGATTTATTAATATTAACGATCGAGTAGGTAATGGTTTTTCGAGAAGATCGATGAGAGATATAACAACAACAACGACTCGCATAAATAAAATAAAGGATCGTCTGCGAAGAAAATTAGCTAACAGAACAATATCATTCAACTAGAATTATATTATTATTTAAATCAAACAATAATAATAATGGTATCAGTAAATGATCTGATCGCGTTAAATTTGCTACACGATAATTATTTTCAGGACGATCTGATACAAGGTCTGAATGGTGATAAATATTTTACGCCGCCGCCTGAGACTTATGTAACGTTTAAGATTATCAACAACAAGATCATACCAGTTATCGGTAAAGTTACCGACTTAACAGATTATTCATTAAATAAAATTATAGACGAGTTTGCAAAGACATTTAATATGAGGTTTAAAGTACTACTCTGCAAAGATATCGAAGAAATCGAAGCTGATCTAGGCAGACCGTTATCTGTAGAAGAACAAAAGGCGAAGAAGAACGTCGATGATTTATTGTTATGCAACCGTAAGACAGAAACTATTAACGATTTACCATCAACTACTGGTGGGCGATTTCGAGTAAGACAATCATACAAATCATGAATCATCAGATTAACGATGATGATAAACCGGTTTTAACTGGATTGGTATTTCGCCACATTTTCTATAATAAATAATAATGAATGTGGTGAAATACCATCATGTTAACAATCACGAGTATTAACCATCTACTCGATGTTGTCAAATTTGAAGTATATTATCAGTCATCGATGAGTTATTGCGATAATATTTACTGCGATGATTATTCAACCCCGCACAGGCACTGCGTTAACTGCAATAATAGTTTTATCAAGCACGGAGAAAATCAACGATGTCAAGATTGCCGATCATGGACTAAAGTGATCATTAAATATCTGTACTGGTTGATGGACATTATACTTCAATGATATTTTCGCTGCATATGATATTTAGCTGCAGCCATAGTTAATCGATAATTTGTTCTGATAAGATCAGATAATTTATCTTTGTCTATCTTCTGTTCGTATTTCAAGTTTGTTATTAATTTTAACTGATCATCGATTTTATGTTTATAATCAACAACAATCTTATTGTGATTATTAATCATATACTCGAGTTTATCTATTTTGTTTTTCTGCTGCTCGATGACATACTCGAGGTTATCTATTTTGTTTTTCTGCTGCTCGATGACATCCTCGAGGTTTTTGTTTTTCTGCTGCACATCCTCGATGTTATCTTCATCATAATGCCTGTGATGTTCTGTTTGATTAACTGAGGTTTCAATAACAACATTAACATCATTATATCTTTTCCAGATATCATAGACTCTTGCAGTGCCGATTCTGTATTGCTTAGCTATCTGATGCGCTGATAGCTTGTTCCTTAAACATAATATATTATGCTCGTCAACGGCACCAAGAACGGCTGTTCTGGGCATTATATTATAGGAAATATAAAAAAAAAAAATAAATAATTAATATAAAACTAAAATATATCTGCCTTTTTTATATCTCCGGAATTTCGATTAAGTAATTACTTAAGGTATTACCTGAGATATAAAAAAGGCAGATATATTTTAGTTTTATATTAATTATTTATTTTTTTTTTTATATTTCCTATAATATAATGCCCAGAACAGCCGTTCTTGGTGCCGTTGACGAGCATAATATATTATGTTTAAGGAACAAGCTATCAGCGCATCAGATAGCTAAGCAATACAGAATCGGCACTGCAAGAGTCTAT
>JAECUM010005804.1:0-70734 GCA_016617855.1 Megalonaias nervosa
TATACTTGAAATAATATAATATTTCTATACATGTGAAAGTGCATCTGTAATTAGCTTGTCTTTTCCATTGATGTGCCTGATGTCAATATTTTATTCCTGCAACATCAAACTCCACCTTAATATTCTTTTGATTGTTGTTTTACATCTTGTCAATGAAAGTAAGGGGGGGGGGTTGTGATCATTAAACACTGTAATCAGAGAAGGAGCTGAACTAATATACACTTCAAAAAGTCGCAAAGCCAATATCAAAACTAAACATTCTTTCTCGACTGTGGAATAATTTCTCTGGTGCTTGTTTAATTTCTTAGTAAAATAGAACACTAGATGATCTACACCAATTTTATCTTCTTGAATCAATACTGCACCAACACCAACATCACTTGCATCAACAGACATTATAAATAAGTAACTAAAATTTAGAGTTGAAAGAACTGGTGCACTGGTATGGCCTTTAACTTATCAAAAGAATCCTAAAATTTTTCAAACCAGGGAGACTTGGTTTTCTTACTCAACAAATTTGTCAGGGTTTAAGCAATTATGTAAAAACTGGAACAAAATTTCAAATAGTACCCAGACACACCCAAATATCGCATCAGTTGCTTGTTACTGATAAGCAAAGGGAATTCAGAGATAACCTTGACCTTAGCATCTATGAGTTTAACTTGTCCATGTCCCACAATATGTTCTAGAAATGTAACAAAATCACAGCAAACCTCACTTTTGGATAAATTAATTGTCAAATTTGCATCAGTTGGTCTGTCAAAGAATTTCCGATTTGTCTCTAAGTGATCTTTCCAGGTGTCATTGTAGACGATATCATCATCGATGTAAGCATCGCAATTATCTAGACCAGATTCAATCATGGTCATTAAACGTTGTAAAGTACTTGGCGAACCTTTCATCCCAAATGGCATCACTTTATAATGATAAAGTCCATCAGCAGTCACAAATGCCGAAATTTTCTTTGCATTTTCCATCAGTGGAGTTTACGAGAATCCTGTCAAACGGTCACAATTGGTGACATATTTTGCATTCCAAATTTTATCTATACATTCATCGATTCTTGGAAATGGAAATTGATCATTTTTGGTCACACTGTTCACCTTCCTATAGTCCATGCACATGGGGAAAATATCTGGTTTCGGAATAAGTATACATGGCAAACTCCAGTCACTTTGACGCGGCTCTATGAAATCATTCTCCAGCAAATATTGAATCATAATATTTTTTTTTTCAAACATTACTGTTTGATAGGGTTCATCCTGTAAGGATGCTGTGTCAGAGGTGTGGAATTTACAATTTCAACATCATGGTAGATTTCATTTGTTCATGTAGGAAGATCTGGAATGAAGTGTTCATGTTCAAGCAAAACTGTTTTAGTTCATTCTCTTCTTGCTGCTGCAGATGTGAATGTTTCTGGTCCAGATTATTCATAATTTCTTAATTCAGAAGATTGGTTACAGCAAAGCCACTACAGTCCGATTGCATTCCCTCGCTTAAATCCTCATTGTGTGAGACAAGTACAGCTAAACTGACTGCATGATTAACCTTGCTATCACTATCAACATATTTCTCTAACATATTTATATAGAAAAGTTGTTTTTGTTTTCGTCTCCCAAGATATTAATGATATAATTTAAATCTCGTACTTTCTTTTCAACTGTGTAAGTACCATAGTACTTAGCCTGAGGAGGATTTTCGGGAAAGGGCAAGACGGCTAGAACTCTATTACCAGGCCGAAAACTCCTTTCCTTTTTATTTTTTGTCATGCATAAATTTAATTTTTGACTGTGTAGAGTGCAGATTATTCCTTGGAACTTCATAGACCTTTGACAACTTTTATTTAAATTTAGAAACATAGTCGAGAAGATTAATTTCTGTATCTTCATTTGAATGAAGTTTCTCTTTCAACAACTATAATGGTCCACGGAAAGTATTTCCAAAAACTAGTTCAAAGGGACTAAATCCTAAAGAATCTTGAAATGAATCCCTAATAACAAACAACAGTAAATGAACATTCTTCCCAATCTTTTCCAGTATCAAAACAGTATGACCGAATCATATTGTTCAAAGTTTGATTAAATCTTTCTAAAGCCGCTTGGATCTCAGGGTGATAGGCTGAAGACTTGAATTGCTGGATACCTAATTCATGCGTAACGTGCTGGAAAATTCCCAACATAAAATCTGACTCTTGATCATATTGGACAGATTTGGGCATGAAATTGAGCAAAAAACTTGATCAAAGCTTTTATTTTTGCTTTAGTTTTAATATTCCTCAAAGGAATTGCCTCTGGGAATCTTTTAGGCGCAAACATTATGGTCAACAAGTATTAGTTGCCTGACTTGATCTTAGGTAAATGACCGACACATTCTTCGATTAATCTACTTAATGGTTCGTTAAATGCAGGAATAGGTTGCAGATAAGCTTTAGATATCTTCTGATTGGGTTTTCCTATCATTTGACAAGTGTGACGAGATCTGCAGTATTTACAAATATCACATTTAATTTTTGGCCAAAGAAATGATTCAAGACATTGCGACAAGTTTTAGTGACTCCTAAATGACCATCCGAAGGAGTTTCATGGGCTAAACCAAGAATTTCTTGTCTATACGACTTTGGATGTACAATTTGATAGCTCGCTTAAAACTTGTCACCAGCAGGTACCTCAGGTGGTCTCCATTTTCTCATAAGGATCCCATTTTTAACAAAATAATAAACAGGTACTTCTATGGCTTCAGTTTCACTAATAGGCCCCTAAAAACAAACAAGATCTTTTTCCTGCCTATCATTTTTCACCCTGATTGGAATATAGTGAATGAGTAATAAAAAGAGGATCACCGTGATCAATACCTGTTGATCGATCAATACGAGAAGCACAAGTGACCTCATCAAAAGCGTGACCAATGCATGTTTTAGCTAAAGGAATAATTTCCTAACCAACATCATTCTCAAGAGCTTTCTTTGCCAGAGCTCTAGTAACTGCATAAGATGGGTATAAATCAGGGATTTCTGTTTCAAAGGATTGAATTTCTGATCCAAACAATAATTGTCAGTTACAAGTGGATTAACCACAACCGTAACTCCAGCTAGGTCACTGGCTTGTAGTGAATGAATACCCTCGATGGGTAAAGACGACACTGAAGTGGCCATCACGTGTCCTGAGACTAAGTCTGATATCAAATTTACACAATGGAGAGGAACATTAACAAAGCCGCACTCTACTCCCTGCATAAGAACACTCTATAGAAGAAGGCCTGTCAGAAAAAGAGGCAATGTACCTGATAATAAAAGACTATGTGAAGCTCATGTGTCTCTTAAAATGTTAATAGGGATAGGATTGGCAGAATCACTAGTGAGTAATATGGGACCGTTCGAATGAATGGATCATAATTCTCCATAATAAAATCATACTGGCTTTGCTTGACCCAAAAATCGTTTTCAACAAATGACCGTGACCTTCACCTATTACAATTAAGAACATTTGGAATTGGTTCGTCTTGATTTCTTGCTTATTTTTTTTTTAATTTTTAGCAATCAGAAATAACGTGTCCTTTCTTCTTGCGATATGTACACGTAGGAAGAGAGGATGATTGCAGATCAATCTTCTCAGAAACTTTATTCATAAACATTGTGCTAGATTGACATCTAGAATTGCTCGTATTAGACTGAAATATATTTTTATTAGATGACTGCTGAGTGGAATTCTTACTGACAAAAGAAACTTTACGAGCTAAGGAATACCCGTCAGCTGTATTACCAGCATTTTCTAATGTATTGACCTTTAGCTCATCAAGCTAAGTCTTAACGTCACTATGGAAGCAATTCTTGAAGTCATCAATTAATAGGATTTTATTTGAGATTTTCGTAATCTTGACCAACTTCTTGATCAAATTCTTGCTCTTTTTATTTTGTAAATTTGACATGGGTTTGTGGAGTTTGCTACTTTTATAATTCCTAAACTTTAGTTGATAAGCCTCAGGTACCAACTTATAAACCTTCAACATGCTCTCCTTAACCAGATCATAATCAGCAATTTGCTGTACTGACAGGGAAGTGTAGATGAGCTTTCCCAAAACGTCCACTTTGTAATAACAGAGTCCAATGCGCTCTGAGCCACTTCAACTTTTCAGCAATTCTTTTTAAAAATAAGGATAAGATTTATCTACTTCTTTTTCTTCAAAAAGGGGGTATTCTTAGTAATATCAAAACCTGAATTTGTATGTAAAGTGGGGGAGTGCTTTCCACTTGCGAGCTCTCACTTTTGTAATCTAAATTGAAATTCCCTTTCTTCCTTTTCTCTTTCTCTTTGTAAGTGTATTTCCCTCTCTTCTTTTTCACATTACATAATAAGTCTTCTCTAGAAAACACCTCTTCATTATGACTTTCTGTTTAAGTAGAGTTATGCTAAACATTTTAAGATGGCTGCCATATCGAATGTCAGATTGACGCCATTTTAATTTAGAACCAGCTGGATATTATAAGAAGTATTTTAGTGAAAACCACATGTTGATATGACCATTCACTCAGAAGATGAAGCAATAACAGGATTTTCAAGATTGCTGCCATGTGGATGAAAGATTGGCACATTTTCATTTAGGTCCAACTAGACATTATGCAAAGTCTTTTAGTGAATATTCCATACTAATATGCCCATTCACACAGGAGAAGTTGCGATAAAAAGAATTTTGAGATCACTACTGGATATTCAGTACCATTTTCATTTACGAAGAACTCAACAGTGGGATGATTGTGTGTGTAGAGTTTCAAGGCAAACATCTAAGTAATTTATGAGGAGTAGTGATAACAAACTTGCGTTAATATACAGATAGATGAGGTTCAGTGATCAAGGTGTAGAAAGAATTGTCTACGCTTTATTATTGTTATTCCAATAATGAATAAAATCCATCAAGCGGTTTTGTAAATATAAGTAAATGAAAAGAAAAAGAATAAAACTTCAACCAAAGCACTGCGCAAATTTCGTATGACTGAGTCTAACCCCAAGATCAAAGGGACAAGAAAGCACATCACACTGAATTTTCCCTTCTTCTTATTGATTCAATCCAAGCATGAAAAAAATCTATGGAGGGGTTTAGGAAATATAAGCAAATTAATCAAGTATTATATAACTGTGAAACTAAGTGAAAGGCGAAATGTACATGCCTGCATGTTTTAGAATGATAAGAATCTATTAAGAGATTTATGAACAAGTAAGAGATCACGTTACAAGGAGTTAAAGAAAAACTGGGAGGAAAACATAAAGACGGGAGAAGATTTTGAAGTGCAAGAAATAAAGACTGAAAGGAAAAAAAGACACATCAATAGTATCCTCTCTATGAAACAAAGGAAACAACAAATAGATGGCACCAGAATATCTACAGCATGATCCTAGCCATGGTCAAACTGATGATTCCATATATATATATATATATATATATATATATATATATATATATATATATATATATATATAAAGAATACAAATCATATGGCGAATAACATTCCTTTCAAGTGCACTGGATCGAGCAAGGGATCACGTGTGTCAGGGATTAATTAAGATAAATGCAATAAACTGACAACAAACAGTGCAAAACTAGTATCTTACTAGCCTGAGCGCGTTCGACTCTTAATGAGTCTTTTTCAAAGGCAAATACAAAACATAGACAAGACAAACAAATAAAACACAAAAACCGTTGTGTTTGCAAAACTTTACATGGCTGTTTCTACAGGAATTAAACCTTTAAATTTATTATGTTTCAACAAGCTTAATTTAACTTGTTGCGGATGCTTGAAAATATTTTTATTGACCTAGAAATGGACGAGGCATAACGACATCTGTTGTTTATGGAAATTTATGTAAGCGCAAATTATATCCCGGATATTTCATTGTGATAGTAGTAATTATAGGTTATTATGCAAATTTAGAGAATTATTTAAAGAAAATGTGTCGGCTGCAAAAAATAATTTCATTTGTGCATGGCTGTCTTTTTCTAGTCTTCTTGGTTTAAACCGCATGGTTTCAATGTTTTAAGGCGGCGTATCCAGTAAGATTCCTTTACTTTCCTGGTTTCGGTACTCCAGTTGGGGTTGTGAGCAGTTGCAATAAGTGTTATATCACTGAAAGTGTGGCCAAGGGAGGAGAAGTGTTTTGCGACCGGGCTTCTGTACAGCTTCTTAGTCATCCAATCAGATCTATGAAGATTGATCCTTCTGTGCAGCTTTTCAGTTTCTCCGACACAGTGACTAGAGAAAAACTAAACATACATGGTCCAAACAAAACGTACAAAATAGAGAATGTATTTTATCTCATCACATATAAGATCTGTAGCCTTCACTATTCGTTGTCAGTTTATTGCACACACACACACACACACACACACACACACACACACACACATATATATATATATATATATATATATATATATATATATATATATATATATATATATATATATATATGCACCAATGATAAAGAATTTGCTGAAGAAGAAAACTCTTGTGTTTGCAACAAATATACTTCTGATGCAGATAGGTAATAGGCAGTGTGTCTCACTGATACTTGAGGAGTGGGCAACGTGCAATACTAGATGCATCATATGTTCTGTTCTGAGATCAGTTTGATCAGAAGGATAACCTCTTTTTCTGTGATCACTGTAAAAATTAAAAATGTGAAACTTTAATGCATTGATATCAATATGGATATTTTTCAACAATAATTTGCATTTTCAACTCTGAAAATTTTAAGTAATTTTTATTATTTTATATTTCACTATTAAATTGGATATTTAAATTGACAATTAAATAAAATAATAATAATGCACACACACTCACCCTCTCCCACTCTTAGCAACAATCCATATATATTTTACAAATGTAAAATAGCAGCATAGAGGCTGAACAAACCAAAATATTAGGTCAAAATAAGGCTTGCAACAAAGTTGGCCACAGATGGCCGGGGCGAAGTGAGAGAGGCTTAACAGGCCAAACATTCAAGAACTTGTTTCGTGAAAATGAGGCTTATAACAAAATTCGTGCTGCTCAGACCACTTCGCTATAGGGTTAGTAAAAAAAAAGATCTCTTCGGGAAGCGCTTGCAAAAAATATCATCAAAAATTGGGAGTGAATTGATGTTTTCAACCGAACCTTCTCACTGTGGTAGCGCTGACAGGTTGCTCAACCAAAGATTTTATCAAGACCAAACTGATATCGTGTTCTTGGATCGTGTAAATTTATTGTAACAAATCCATATCGGGTTTTCTGAACATTAGAAAAGACGTTTTTAAACCTAATCATATACATGTCACCAGAACACAAAGTCTGATGAATATTTTGCAACGTATGTTATCAACGACATTAAAGACAACCAAAAGATTGCAGTTACCTCTTATTACTCTAGGGATCTGAATGTATCGTTGCGTGATGTAAATGACGCCCGTGTTTTGATGTCTACCTCGTGAAGACATTCTGGCTGGATTTGTTTGATTGGCGAGCATAACATTATCGTATACCAGTAGATTATTAAAACTACCGTCAAGATCATCGACTGATGGCGCATCATCGATGTCAGTGATAAATTTAATAACATTATCATCGTCATCCTTTTACAGCGACTTTTGCATTTTCATTGAAATCCTTTAGAACATTTTTGTGTCGTTGGTCTTCCACGAATGGTGCCACTAAATAACGTTTGTCCCACTTGAGACATCTCATTATCAAGTTAGGTAACAACTGAGTTTTACCAGATCTAGATAGGCCAATGATAAAAAGTCACTGATACCAGTGGATTAAAAACAGTAAGGACAAAGGATCGTCGACGGACACTTATAGGTATGTGCATGAAATGCGGTACACAAAATACAATTTGTGGCGTGAAGGTCAGGTATTTATATGAACCTGGTGAACTTGAAGGTGGTAAAAATGAGCAACTAATCTTATTTGGAGTGTAACCGCAAATAAAGTTTCCAGTGTGGTAAGAGCTACAGGTAGGCCTGCAATCTACAGACCAGGTTTGATGGCTCCTCAAATCAAGGCACTAGAGCCCCTACGTCTGTAACGTAACGTTCAAGACAGGTCAACTTCATATTCACACGTATATGACCCAAGCTACTATTGATTCTGTCCACGGCAAATTGTCGTGGTTCGTTAGGAGAATATTGTCATGACATTATAGCGTTACAAACCGCGCAGTGTTTGTTTGTCGTTGTTTCAACTTCAAGATCAAACTGCCGTTTATTTGTTTGTCAATTCGCTGGTAACCAGCTATTTTTTCCTTTCCGTAGTTTCATTAATTTTTTGAGGTTGATTATCTTCAACAGGATAAACCATCCTGTGTAGTTGAGACATTTTTGTAACTCTCGATACTGCCAGATAACTAAATTCGACCATTCGATACGACCATCGACAACGACGATCATCGACAATCCAAATACTGCATACGACTTAATAGCACTATTGGAACCCTACCACGTTTGTTCTTTGCGCAGTTGTCCATGATATTTATCTCCGGATTTGGTTCGTTAAAATGACGACCAAACCAAGGAGGAATGACTGGATGAACATTCTCAGCAAATTCGAATGATTCAGTCTTGGCAAATCCCGTGAGATCAAAATCCGGTAATGGACAGTTTATCGCAACTCGAGTCATTTCAAGTGTCGGATGCCCAAATATCTCAAAATAAGGCTCACATTCATCCATTCCAAGAAAGCTTCCTGGATAACATGCAGCCATATGAATCGAGATAAATTCCTTGGAATCATAGTTAGTATTCCAGAGACCTCCATGTCCGTATTCAACACACGAGGATTGAACAGCTTCAAGAAATTCTCTCGGTATTAGTCGCCATTAATTTTTCTGCCGGCAAAAGTGTGCAACGACAGATGAGATAGCAAAACAATTATTCAGTAATTCATTTATTAAATCTGTATCGTTTCTGTATTTTAGTGCAACCCGCGTTATTTACTCATGAGATTCAGTACGATAAAGTTCACCAGAAGGTAACACGAATTTATCAAATCCACGGGGAGGTAGGCCCTGGCGAGAACTGCCGAGGTTCGTCATCTGGTTCACTCTGAAACAGCTAGACCGACACAGGATCGGTTTTACTGATACTATAAATACACTCAAAAATATCATCGTAGTAAAATCTAACAAGTTTTTCTGTGTGGATATTTTGTTATGCTCGTGGTCCATGCGTGAGCGTTGTGGTCAATTATTACTTTGGAGGCGCCTCTCGTTTGATACTTGGGGGTGTACAAGATCTCATTGGTTATTGTCCTTACTTCTATATCGGGAATTTTAACTTTTTTCTAACTCAGCAATCTCTCGAACACCTTAGGCCCATTTGTTTATTGTTTTGCGTCGCAGATCTGGTAGACCATTTCCTCGTAACGCGCTCATGAAATGTTCAAAGATTCTTTGAGCTACACGATTTAGAATAACATGATCGTTGGTCCTGCTTGCAGTAAGCATCGGTGAAAGAGAATCAATATTAGGTTCATTTACCGGATAAATTGCGTAAACAACGGTCACAGGATATGATCTTTCATAATACGGCTCGTCGATACCTGTCAGAGCCCCTGGTTTAGAATTTTTCCGAGAAAAAAATTATCTTTAATACAGAATTGTTTATGAGTGTTTTAATGGCTTAATATATAACAGTTACAATTTGAATAAATTTGATAATCTTCAGGCTATTACACAAAGCGAGAACAGCAGCAAGAGGAGTACTGGCAAATACAAAAATATACATGTGCGGTTAATTTGTTCAATAAATTCAGATACTAATGAAAGAATAGAATTTCCATCAATGACCGCAGCTGGAGACTATTTTGATATTCATTCATATTCAGTACAGCTTGTCGCAGAAGGTATAACCAATTCAGCGCTATCGAAACGGTATAATCAAAAAATAAGATTTCAGCACATCAAAAACATGGAATCTTTATTTTCATAGAAAATTCTAAGAAAGTGCGACGCTCCATCGCTAGTGATAATCCATATCATTAGTACCGGATTTTTGTTTTTCTGCTTAGATTTATACCGATAATCCAGTCCATTTAAAAATAGCACAGATAAATAATTCAGTAGGCTAATTAATGAAGCGGGGATAAGACGTTTTGATTTTCGTGTTTGTGTGTGTGACGGTTTTCACATATTCCCAGGAGGAAATCAAAACGATGAGTTGTTTTATGAACTTGTAAGTCTTATGACTTCCGTCAGAAGACTTGACCTAGACATGCATAATTCCAGGGATGGTCAAGTTCGCCTAGATCACGTCTGGACCTGCTAGAAGGTCGTTTGACAATCTAATGTTGACTGGGTGGAGTGTCTATGTACAAATTCTATTAATCGGTAGCTTTAACAATTTTTCAGTCATATCGTTAATTTATAGTGATGTATAGCACTGGGGCATCATGCCGCAGACATGTAGCATGATGTCCCACCCAGTCACATTATCCTGACACCAGGCCAACCAGTCCTAACACTAACTCTTAATGTTGAGAGCCAAGCGAGGCGGCTGTTAGTACCATTTTTTAAAGTCTTTGGTATGACTCGGCTGGGGATCGAACCCAAAACCTTCCGCATCCGAGGCGGACGCCCTAACTACTAGGCCATCGGAGCGGTCGCCTGTTGTACATAAATTAATATATGAACACCATCAGCTTACAGTGGCAGTATGTCTGTATATAGAATATAAAATAAATCCCAGGAAATACCACCAATGGGCATCGTCTGGGCCTGGTTATCTCCTTTTGTGCTCGTACATTAATCGTTTATTTAAATTAATATTTTTACTATATAATGAATCAAGAAAATATTAATGTGATTATTTTTGCGATTGAAAAATTACATGAAGATGGTATACAACTTATTGATCAACTTGACCATGAAAAAATCACAGATAATTTTGAGGTATTGTAACAACGATGTGAGGAAGGTAGATATATACTACCAGCAGAATATCGATTTATCAAATTACTCCAGTAGGCAATAACAACGTTCTTCGCTATGGTTGGTGATGATAAAAACAAATTGCTGAATTTGTTCCACTTGCAGTGGCCATCGAGAAAATTAGATTGGCGTTGTCTTAAGAATATGAAGCAAAGAAGGTTGTAGGTGCGAGTGTAAGATATCTAAAGAAATTCATGGTGGAGATCGCTAGCGATCCACGCTCTCATTCTGAGGATTCCAAGGAATCCGAGTCGGATCGGCGTTCTAAGCACTCAGAGCGCAGAGCGTTCCAACAAGAAAAAATAAAAATAAAGTATCTATTTTTTTTATTATTTAAACCTTATTTTGGTTATCTCACGTGACAACGTCTCTAGGTGACTGGATCATTTGACCATTTATGGTCTACAGTCTGCCACGCACGCACACTTAGTGTTAATTCTTCCTCACTTATATCAAGTAAATTTCCATCTTGATCGATCAAACGAAAATATATCTGTGATGATGATAAAGAATATATCCTTATTGTGCCTGCTTGGATTTTTCAAGATCTCTTTGATAACTGCCACCGACAGCATCACAAACGAGATTAACAGCTATTGTTGATGGATATTTACAATACCCGGTGATATATGACAACCACCACCATTGGGATCATTGTGTTTGAGAATATCTGATGTTGATGTATCTTTTATTTTTTTCAATACCTCAGTGATCTTCGGAAAATATTAATCGATGATCACACTGAATTGTTGTTGGATTGTATCAACGTCCAACCATCGTGTTAAGTTAAAAGCCGGCAGCTCATCTTCAGTGATTTTAAAATAAGCTGAAGATCAGTTGCCCTGTAAGTAGGTCCATCTGTGGGTAGTGGGTCAAGACTGATTTCAGGTTTTTCATTACCAAATTCTTCATGCATCACTGTTTGAATTACAGAATCATGAAAGAATTTAGCATCAGACACAACTGTGTTTATGTGTTGAATTATACTAATAATTTCTGGTTTGAGGAAATCATTTGTGTATTCATATACTAAACGCTCAAATAACCGTTTACTGATCACGTTTTCGATTAAACTCTGCTGTTATCTCCTCATTCGTCCACAAACGCCTTCAAGCTGCATTGTTTTGTCTCATAATATTACAGCAATTGCTCTATAAGCACCAGGTGCAGCTGGTGGTCATGCCACATGAGCTCGAAAATGTATACGGATGACTGACTGTCTGAATAAATCCAGATGTTCCGGTGAGAAATAATAGATCAGAAAAAATGTTGCAAAATCCAGCTGAGATATCTGCAAACTGGAATCAACATTCTGATCTCGTCCCATAAATGTCATCAAACGATGATACACGCTGGCAGCATGATTGGTCACAAAATCCAATAATACTTCTTCAGATGGTTCTTGATGTCCCTTTATTCTCAGAGAAACTTTACTAACCCTGAAAAAGTCAAACACCCTTGAGTTTTGCTCCTGTGAATCTACTTGGGCGTTAGCCTGAAGAGCTATAAATATATGTAGTGGTGCTGAAACTCCCTGCTGTGATGCTAATAAATCTGCTATGTGAATAACCCAGCAACATTACTTTGAATACTGTCTGTGGTCATCATCAACCATAACAGCGTTGATTTACCAATGCTATCCATAAAAGAGATCAGCCATTGTTCTTCAGTCACTGTTGGCATCCACAACGAAAGTTCTGTCAGTCTCACTTCACTAGCATCGACACCATTGGGATGCCAAATTGAGTTGTTGTTGGTTGCTTTTGGAACAAGTATAACTGTGTGTTTAGCACCAAAAAGAACTTTTCTAACTTTTCTGCAAAATCTGAATATGCGTGATAACGGAATTGCACATGAAAATTCTTCATCACCGTTTAACATCAGTTCTAACCTTTAGTGACTGATCTTCTGTTTCTGGTGTAATATGATCCTTTATATCACTGATATCAACACAAGCTTGGTCAATACCTCCTAATAATTGTGGTTGAGTACCAGCTATTTCTCGAAGAACCTTTTTAGTAGCTTTGGTTCCTTCTGCTATTTTCCCAGTTGCTTTAACAGTTTGTTTCAATGATGGAAGAAGACCTTTCGTACTCTCTGTGACCAGTTTAAAAAATTCTGCAGCACCATCTGCAAATTCTACTCGAGCTTCTTGATGCTGTTGTAGTTGCTGTTTGACAGAATCATGGATGGGGAGATATTTCTTAATAGCATCTAGTCGTTGTTGAGCTACTTTAGATGTATGAGATTCCAAAGTTAATGCAGAATCACTCATTGTTATTGATATAATGATGATTTAATTATATCACCAGTCAGCACTACCCCAGTGAGATGGTTCAGCTAAAAACACTGATTCATTCTCAATTTTTTTTGGTGATATTTTTATGAACCCTATAGCAAAGTGGTCGGTGCAGCCCCAATTTTGTTATAAGCCTTATTGTCACAAAATAATGTCTCGAATGTTTGGCCTATTCAGCCTCCCTCAATTCAGCCACCATCCCCACTCCCCCCCCCCCGCCGCCAGGTAGGGCCAAATTTGTTGTAAGCCTTATATTGACCGAATATATTGGTCTTTTCAGCCTCCCTGCTGCTAAAATTGCTAGGAATAAAAATTAAAGAATGAGTTCATGAAATTTTTCAAAAGTGTTATCTTTTTTCTGTTAATCAAAAATTCCTGCAAATTTAGTGGAGGAAGAATGGAAAGCGACTGGCAAGCCTACTCAAATATGCACAATGGTTGAGCTGAGATTTGAACTAATGTTAACAAAGGTGAACGGTGAGTGACCTGTAAAGGTAAGCAGCTAAGACCATACAGCCAACTGGGGCTCCATGAAAACTATACACTTATATATATTATTCAATATATATATATATATATATATATATATATATATATATATATATATATATATATATTTATGAATAAACAAATATTGTACATCAAAAGACATTAAATATATTTACCATTCTATAATTTTAACCCACTATCTCTATCTTCAGTGTCTTGATTCATGTATTTATTTAGTAAAGAACTAATAGACAGGTACATTTAACTGCACAAACTGCAGCTAAAATTAAACACAAAATAATGTTTTATTTTTAATTTTTTCTTTTCTTTTACACTTTTAAAATATATAGGCACTATAAACAATGAAACTGTATACCTTGGCCTAACTGGTACATTTGAGTCTTACATCACACAAGTCAGTGGCACGAACCAAGGATGCATTCTAAAACACAAGTAAACTTCCATGTGCATGGAAAAGTGGCAATTCGCAAATAAATTAGAGGAATACAAAAACATTTTTCCACTATGAATAACAAAAGCAAATATAATTATACAACTTAACTAGTGATTTTAATAGTTTATACAATATTAGAATGCCATTAAAATTTATGTTAACTGTGTTCTATATGATCAAATAAAAATTCTATAAAATCAATCTATAACAATTAACAATTGTTACGTGTAGGCTCGTACAAAAGTAACAAAAGAAAAGAATGAAGTCAACAAGCTTTGTAAATTTAACAAAATAATTTATTTCCCTAGAAAACAAGGTAAAAATATGAAATAGGACTTACGGTTTGTGAATCTAATCCAAAAATTAATCCTAGAATTCAAAAATATAAGTCCTATCACTAAAAGTTCTAACTCAATCCAAGTTCGAATCTTGATGAAGTTCCAATATGGAAGGCGATGACGTCCTCTATAACCAGTTTGTGTTGATGTGTCAACAGTTCCTTGCTGAGTCACCAAGAATATAATTCTGGCTTTTGAATTCCGAATAATTTAGTGAATGAAAATCAACTCAAATGGCAACAACCTTGAGCCCAAAGGTATATATTTATGACTGACTAAATCCACTAGAAAATGTCTGTTTTAACCCGTGATTTTAGATCACATGATGGCTCACGTGGTCACTTAACTTGAAAAGCACAGCAAAAAAAATGCCAATTTGTACGTAGGCTAGAATAGCCCTATCTAAGAATCAGATTCCCACACTGGAAATAAATTTAAAAATAAAACTGTTTACAACAGACTAACACGTAGGCTAAGCATGACCTTGGTAATGACCAATCATTTTCACTCAATGTTTACAAAATCGGAACCAAGGTCAAAAACTAGGTTAGCTAAAAATATGACTGAGCAATAGACTGCATGTTTATCAGGTCAAAACAGAAAACTAAATTTTCCGAAAAAAGTCAAATCCAGTGAATACAGTAATCATTACAAGAACGTAATGAAATAAAAATAAAATAAAAGAGAATTTAAAACTAACACACAAGCAATTAAATTACATATATGTAACACAATTTGAAATTCTGACTATCTGAAAAAATACCAAACTTTAAAAACTGATGTTCTCTCATTACTAATGAAAACAACACAAAGAATAAACTCCAATTCTAACTACTACAACCCTGAATTCTAACAAAAGTAAAACATAATAAAACACACACTAAAACTTTTAAACACTAATGTTAAAATTCAACCAAACACATGAGGTCTGCAACATGTCATTAACATCATGAACTCAATAAGAGTTAAACATTTTGTATCTGAGGGTACAGATTTCAGAATCTAAAAAATTTTAAAATTCAAGCAGAAATATTTTATGTGGTAAAGTTTTGATACTCTGTTTCATGGTCTGAATATCAACTGGTTACTTTGATTTATAAAAAATAAATTAGAGCAGATAATTAGAACATAATTCTGAATGTATTCACAAAGGGATGAATTTTCACATTAACGCTTCAGTTTAAAAAGGTATATTCTTTCTTGACACAAGAATGGTATGTTACCCAGACAGGTATTGTTATTTCTGATGAAAAATTTAAACTGAATGAGTAAGAAAACCTCTGAAACTTGTATGTGCAAAATACACGCATCTGTGTTAAAGATACATTACTGCATGCTTTTTGGCCGACCTAGCATCCAGTACATACTGATCATTTTGTCATTTAAATACACATTAACAGAAAATATTTCACACTGTTATTAGTCCAAATTGTTAATACTTGATCTCTTGCCCCTTGGAAAATTTATTTGTTCAATAGACCTAAAATTCTAAAACACATTGAACTTAATAATGAAAACTCTTATCTGGTTCAAAGAATCCTACTTAATCGTATCACTTAATCAATTTCAACTGTTTTTTCTTATACGTCTTGTGATTATATAAAAATTGGTCTTTATTACAAATCAATAATCTACCAGTCATTAACCAATCATTTAGTAATGGCAAAGATGTGATAATGAGATAACTCACATGACAGCTATAGAATCTGAAACAAAGCATCTTGACATACTGTAAAACAAAGTCCTCTGACAAACAATTTGAAATCAACTCACCATGAGAATGCAGATGGTAGTAAAAGTACAGAAGCAATAGATGTAACTGTAGTTATAAATCTATGTAGAAGACAACATACACTACTGACAAATTCATAAATAAACCTGATTTAAGGACGCAAGAAAAGAAAGAAAGAAAGAAGATAGATAGATAGATAGATAGATAGAAAGACAGATAGACAGATAGATAGATAGTTAGATGCACAAAATAAGGTGAATTCTATTTTAAGGAAAAATTTCTGGAAATCTATTTTTATAAACACTTTGTCCTCTGGATTTAATAAGTAATTTTGAATTTAGACAAAATGTTTGGAAGAAGTTTCAGAAAACACAAATTTTTGGAATAAAAGTTTTAAACAAATATCCAGTAGACGCTTAATTTCACAAACTATCAACATTTAACATCATCATTGGCAACAAAATAACATTCCTGTAAATAATTTAGGCTTTACTCTGAAATACATATAAACTATCTGATCAAATTTTACTTTTGCTTGTGTTGCCTCCAGAGAATATATTGGGCAATTTATGCTTCTTTTCCAAATTTTGCACAGAAACCTTAGTTTGTAAAACAGAGTCATTATATTTCCATTCTTTAAGCACTATCAGCTGTCTCTCTTCAGGATCAAAAGTAATTCAATTATTACAGTTAAATGGTTACATGCAAATATGGCCATCCACTCAGGATGAACAGTGATAGCAAGTTTTCCAAGATCGCCATAATGGTGTTCATACTGATGTACAAATGGCACAATTTTCATGTGGAACCAATTAAAGCTTGGGATGAATGTGTGTGTAAAATTTCATGTCAATCCTCCAAGAAGTTTAAGACAAGCTGCAATAACAAACGTGTGCTAACAGATGGATGATCGAACAATATGCCATCTCATAAACTTTTTAAGTTTATGACCAGCTGAGCCAAAAATCACTTGAGCATGAACAATCGATCAAACTGTTTCAGCATTGCTATGGTTGATTTACTTCCTTAGAGATGTGATCAGATAACAATTTTTAAAAAGCATAGATAAAAATAAGGTCCAAGATATTGAGTGTGCAGGAATAAACAACGAACGATACAAAATCCACTCAAGAGTGCAAATTCAGTCACATTGACTTTAGCCTTGGCATGGCTGAGTTACTTTCATCAAGTCGTAATCACAGACCAGTTTCCATAAATGTTGCTAAAATAAGGTCCATGATATTGATGGTGGAATGAACAAACAGCTAACAATACAAAATTCATGAAAGTGTTCAAATTGTCTACATAGTGCAGATTGATGTTTCTTTGAAATCAATCATGAAAAAAGCATGTGCACCACAGTTTGTCATGAGCACCTGGCCATAATGACCATTGCAATGAAAGACCAAACAACCATCTCACTCTATGCCAGCAATATCCTTACATAGCTTCAAGTTTAACTTTCAGAGCTTCTTTTGTAAATTTACAATTTATTTGATACAGAATCAAACAAGTGTATTTGGTGGCTGATTGTTGAGAAAATTATGGAATGCATACATTTTAAAACAGTAAACTAAATGAACAAATGAAGTGTGATTATGGCATCAAATTCTAAGACTTCCACCAGTGAAAAGTCAGCTTGTAGTACAGTTTCCTGCACTCATCTTGTCCACTTTTGTAACGACATTTTCCCATATAGTATCCAGTCACAATAAAACCTTTCTTTTCTAAGTCAAATAGAAGGCACTTAAAAACCTCTTGCTCAGGTGAATTATTTCTCCATGGACCAAGTTTGGCATCAGGGGTTATCTCTCCTTGATCATCTGATTCATGGAGACAAATGTGGAAGAGCTTGAAATCTTTATCGTCTGACTGATTTTCTCTTGCATACAGCAAAAGAATGACATCTGAGGAGGTGTCCACCTTTTCAGAATTCATCCGCAGGGCTGTGCTAAGTATGGATGAAATACAGTCTGAGTAACCTGGGAACTGTGCTCGAAACTTATCTCTCTGAATAGCTGCCAAGATGTTTGGATATTGATTTAGCTCTTCTATGAGGCCATGAATTCCAAAATAAACTGCTTCCCTGTAAACTCTTTCTGCAAGATGATGAGGTGGAAGTTCACCATATCTCAAATAATTCAGGATATAGATGAAATAATCTCCATCTGCATCAATGAAGTATCGTCCGTCTTTGTCCAGAGTCACATCATAGTTTCCACTGAACATGGCTGACAGCATGTTGTCCTTGCATTTTGTCAAAGTAAGTAGACTAGTGGTATAGTGTGTTCCACCAACATTCAGCTCAATAACTGGAGGAAACTGCAATGAGAGAAATTTAATAAAACAGTTAGAATAGTGCTCTGAAACAGTCATGAGCAATATGAAATACTTACACATGACAGAACATTCAGATGCCTAAAGGAATTCATAGAATATTTGTCTTATTACTCTCTATCCACCCTCTGTGGTCTAATATCTTGCGTGTGATAAAACACCTAAGGATCAGAAAGTGAAAGAGCAATCAGCCACTAGCGCATCATTATTTTCAAATGGGGCCAACAAGAATTGCCAAAAACCATCACTTTTTATTCATCACTCAGCTAGTACTTACAAGTATATGAAGATTATGTAATACATCCAAATTATACTTAAAATATTAATTATTCCTCTAATAGCAGCGTTTTATTTTACATTAAGAACGAATCATATTCATTTTATAATCCAAAATGCTGAACATGCAGCTATTATTGCATGATGTCAAAATAATAAATTACAAGGTACATGTATGTTCATTGTTCTAAGAGTAAAAATGTATTTCTAATAGGCCTCAGAGAATGAAATATTGATGTATTTTTCACACACATCACAAGTATTAGATGGTCACTGCACTGATTTGTTTGGAATACTGTTATATATTTTCCATTCATATCAGTAATAATTGTACAGCCATGCCAGCTTAGTTAACCATCTCTGTTAGAATTTTTTCTCGCAAAGAATTTTACTGAATTTCAGCAGATTCAGTGCTAATTGGATCATGATAAATGTACCAGTTTGTTCAGAATATGCTTTGTTACCAAAATTATCATCTTCAGACAAAGCATTTAGATTATTAAAAGACCAATGCACACTGCTGACTTTTTTGGAACAAAGTCTGCTCCAAAAAAGTCAGCAATGTGCATTGGTCTTTTAATAAATCTGGATTATTTATTTTACATACATAATAGCTCCACTTGACATATAAATATTGAGCACTTTATAATTCCAGTGAATAATTTAAATAAATCCTCAAATATTAACTGAAACACAACTAAAACTGATTCCTCTAAGACTGATGTTACAATATGGAATAAATAATTTGCAAGTAAACAACATTAATATAAAATGTTATGACACAATAACAGAACTATGATGAGAGTTAAATTCCTTTCTAAAATATTCTAAGTTGTCAACATGATCAGAAATTTATCATTTGAAAAACTAACATCCTAAATTCATATACAAGTAAATATGTTTACTTCCAATTATAAAGATCTGAATATTTAACCTATAATCATTAACTAAATTTGCAACAAAGCATATAAGACTTTTAGATTAATACAAACAACTTTATCATTCTGTCCTCAAGAAGTGAAGTTACATGCACACAAAAGACCTATAAGACTGGTCTTTGAACATGCAAGTGCAACATGGGATCCTCACAGAATTCATCTCCAACATAAACTTGAGAATTATTCAGAAACATGCAGCAAGGTTTATAGCTTCCAAGTACACCAATAAACTGGGAATGATAACCACTATTGTAATTGAAGTCAAACTTTCACAGTAGCAAAGAAAGATGAAAACGAAACTGGCTTATTGTTCTCTGCAAAGCCCTCAATTATCAAGCATGCATCATTACCTTTCGAATCTTTAGCCCAACCAAACCATACAAAACAATAATATGCACTGTAAATGCTTCAACAGAATTTATGCTAAAACTTTTAACTTTTAAATTCAGTTTTTTAAATACTATCATGACTGGAACAATTTATCACAGGAAGTAGTCAGAAAACACCTGCTTTGTATAGACTTAGTTCTAACATTCGCTGATATATTAACAGGGGAATCTCCTTGATGCAAATATAGTGAGGAAATGTTATTTGAAGTTGAGATCACGACCAAGAAGGGATCAAATCCATATCCCCCTGACCTAAAAAGTCTTGTGTTGTAATGCCACACCTGAGCACTCTGCATTACTGTCTTTAAGTGTCTCAGCTGTTATGCTCTCCCTTTGCTATTTATATATGACCAAGTTCAAAATGTTCAAAACAATACATCAAAACAAATGAAAATAGTTTTGATTTTTTTTTTCAGTATTAAATTCATAGATTTGTAAACAAAGAAAGACTACACTGTTTATAATTTTTTTATAACATTTAGAACTTAAATACTAATAGACAATACTGTAGCATATAACACATGACTTCGACTTTGGACATTGTGTCACACTGATTTTTCTTATATTCAATTTACAGTGAGGTATTCTGGATTACTTTGAAACTAGCATCCTTACAGTCATGCTATCATGGTGGATGGATGATCAGAATCAATTCTCTTAGGCGAGATATGATTTTATTAAAATATTTTGAATTGCATAAAAAAAATAAAAAAATCAACATATATTTATACTGCACCTCCACCCACCTAGAAACTCCATTGCCAACACACACACACACACACACACACACACATATATATATATATATATATATATATATATAAATAATATGTATGCTGTATCAATGATATACTACGAGATGTATTAATTTTTCATTAAAAGGAAACATATTTGCCCTTTGAACGGAGTTAAGATTGACTATAGGCAACTGTGTATTGACCAAGTGAATGATCTCCTCACATCCCTGCCAAGCGTGTCTGCTACAAAATGTAGTTCTGTGCCTTGTGTGGCTATTCACAATACCTTTGCATATTGATAAGTTGGTTGTTTTATTTTTTTTAGTTTCTATTTTTATTCACATTGATTAAATCAATATAAGACACTTATGATTTAAATATGAAAAATGGTTTTAATGAAGCAAGTAGAGCACTACAAACACTGAATGCTCAGCATTCATGTAATGGCACATGGAAATAAGTGTGGCATAAAAAGCAAAATGACAAACCAACAAGTGGTAATTTAAATATTTAATATATTTACAGTTGACCCAAGTCATTAATCTGCTTTAATTAACATTACTACCAACTATAAAATTGTTTTTCTCACTCTCTCTCTCCTCTCTCTCTTTCTTTGGTCGGTTTGACTTAACTACTACCATCATTCATAGACCCAAAGACATCGTTGTATGACACAAGTGAAAATCCTCTATGCTCATCTTTTCATGGACTTTTGCATGTATCTTGCTATGGTAATCATGACAGAGAGAGGCAGCCTTTGGACATTTTCATATTTAATTACTAATAATGGTGTTATGTTTTGCTAAATAACACAAAACATGGTTTGGTCTAACTACTTTAATGGCAAGATTACAACACAAGCATACTAGTTTCTCATGCTAATGTTATCATAAGGCATATAGGGTTACAAATGAGTAAGAGCCTGGAGCTGACCTTAGGTGACCTGTAACTGTCAGACCATTGTAGCAACAGAATGTTAATACCATATGTTACCACAAATGGATTTTTAGAACATTATAATAGGTTTAAGAAATAACAATAAGAACAATAATAAAGCATTAAATACATTACAGTATGTGTGCCTTGTAACCAAGAAGTTTACCATATACTGTTCACTGGCTATTGCAACTTTGTCTCATTGATTATATAAACACTATAGATAAATCCCATATTCTTGTAGGTTACCTGGTTTAAGTTCAGTTTCAAGGTTTTCATCCAGCCCAAATTCTTTTCTCTCTCACTCCAGATTTCTGTGTATTTTGTCACTTATGCACAAGAGGGATGGGGGAACAGAAAGCAGAAAGGATTGTTATGAAATTGTGAACCATATTAAATTCATTTAGAAAACTGGGATTATTAACACTTTTTATCATTATTTTTATAAATCACTAATGATTAATAAGTAGAAATTCATCAACAGCACACAGTTGCAAGAATATTTATATATGTGTATTATTGCACCATGGGTGGATCACAACTTCATATAGCAACAGTATTGATATATCGAACTGGTTTCTACCAACACTTTAAAACCCATTATATATATATATATATATATATATATATATATATATATATATATATATATATGTGTGTGTGTGTGTGTGTGTGTGTGTGTGTGTGTGTGTGTGTGTGTGTGTGTGACTTTTCTTTTTCTAATATTTTGACATTTCTTACTAAGTGAAAGAATTTCAAAGGCCTGTGCTGTAATCAACACATCACAGCTGTCTTTAGCAATGGTTAATATCAATCCAGAAATGAAAAAAAAAAAAAAAATAATAAAAAAATCGGAGATGAAAGAAAATATCAAATGTAAAAGCATAAACAAATTTCAGATGCAGAAACGACCCTGAAAGGACATGGATTTTGTAAGATAAGTCACGTTACCGTACAATGTAGATCGGACGAGGTTTGCCACGATTTCACCAATAATTTCTTTGATCACTGTTCTTCCTATGATATTAAATATACACGTACATTATGGCCTATTTACGCATCTTCTGCAGTTTGAATTTTTTGGATTCTCTATGGAATGAACTAACACAATAGTCTCTCCAACAGTAGCTTCTTCATTGACTATAATTATTTATGGTTTCGAGTCGCAGTGGGAGTTCCATACTATTACAACTAAAAAGCTTACAAATTGAATGAATGCAAATACTTTTATAAACTAAGACAAGTTGTGCGATCCATCTGTATAAATCAAACCTTAGAAATCAAATCCATCGCTGCATAAGTCTGAAACTGTTACGACTCATTGTATGCTCCAGCAGAACGACAGTGTCTTGCACATCCGTAAGACGAACCGGAAGTCCACAGCTAGAACCACTGCCAAACATCCACGCTGGGAACCAATTCAAGAGTAATTTCCCTTTATTAACAATTGCACAAAGAACAACAACAACAACAACAACAACAAAAGAGCTTATAAAGAGCTAATAAATGTTACCCCTGTCTCGTCAAGTAGAGTGCAATAACAACATTTCTTTGTAAAGAGATTTTTAAAAATATTTTATTGTAAAGTAATTTTTCTTCTATTTTTCTCACGGCTAAAGCGAAGGCATATGAAAACACATCTCTCTCTCTCTCTCTCTCTCTCTCTCTCTCTCTCTCTCTCTCTCTCTCTCATATTTGATATTTCAATGCAACATGACAAAATCATCAGATATGTTTCTTACATTTACAGAGAAAATTTGTTTGCAAAATATTAAATCTCAATTTGGAGCTATCAGTAGTATATGGGGACGATATAGCGGCAATGGAAAATACATTACAGACCCTCCTCTGGGACGATATGGCGACAAGATTTATAGCGACAAAATATCACCCTGGGACGATATAGCGACAATGGGAATTTTTTTTATAGGAACAATAGGAATGGAACAGGGAGGGTGACGTCACGGTACTGGACACTTGCAACAATGTAGCAAGTACCCTGACGTCATGCCTCCTGTTTCATTTCTATACAAAGTTTTATGCATTCGCCAAAATTTATACTGACAAATGGCACACCCTGGGGTACCCTACAGACAATGGGAATTAGCATTACGGGACCCTATTTTGTACCCTACGGACAAGGGGAATTTAACATGCGGAAATTTAACATGGGTGGGACTATAGACGGACAAGATTTATACGGACAAATGGCAACCCTGGGCTACTATAGCGTCAATGGGACTTTTGTATGGGAACAATAGGAATGGAACAGGTGGCATGACGTGACGGTACTGGACACTTGCAACAAGCTGAACACGAACGCGAATCACATTTTTCATTTAGATTTTCCATGCGCCAAATTTTATAGCGCATGCGCATGACGTCACAAATATGACGTCGGAAATTTCTTTTGGAAAAACTTAGTATTTATTTTTAACTACAACTTGTGGTAAATTCCTAAGGAAAACCCCACTATTTATTTATAATCTTATCTTGTAGAAAAGTCCTATGAACTAACCTAGTATCTATTAATAGCTACAACCTGTGGAAAACCCAAGTCTATATTTATAGTCTCAAACTTTCCAGCTTCAATGACGTCACTTTACTCAACACTAGGGGAATAATGGCAACAGTGTTGCAAGTGACTGACCTAATACGTTCTACTGTAGGTAGGTGGGTGACATGAATTTGATATGGATAAAGGAAGTTTTAAAGGGACAAACAAAGACCAATATACACACACACGCACAAAGAAACATACGCGCACGCATACAAACGCACAAATTCAAACACAAAGAAACTTACGTACACGCATAAAAACAAACAAATACACGGAAGGGAAGAAAAAACTCATTATAACTATCCACACAGAAGGGAAGAGAAGAAAAAACACCCATATCTACTATCCACACAAAAAGCTCCGCGATCACATAAAACATACCATATATGCTATCCACACAAATGTACGCGAACGCATAAAAACACACCACATACACTATCCACACAAGCGCTACGCGAACGCATATAACACTCAATATCTACTATCCACACAGACGGGAAGAGAAGAAAAAACACACCATGCCTACTATCCACACAAACGACGGGAACGCATAAAACATACCATATCTGCTATCCACACAAACGGACGCGAACGCATAAAACATGCCAATTATACTATTCACACAAACGAAGGAAGAGAAGAAAAACATACCATAGCTACTATCCACACAAACGTACGCGAACGCATAAAATATACACTCTACTATCCACACAAACGAAGGAAGAGAAGAAAAAACACGCACTCTACTATTCTCACAAACGAACGCGAATGCATTTAACACGCACTATACTATCCACACAAATAGGAAGGAAAGTAAAAACTTACACCACATATACTGTCCACACAAACGTACGCGAACGCATAAAATACACACTCTACTATTCACACAAACGAAGGAAGAGAAGAAAAAACATATCATATCTACTATCCACACAAACGTACGTAAACGCATAAAATACACCATATTTGCTATCCACACAAAACGTACTCGAACGCATAAAACACACACTATACTATCCACACAACGGGAAGAGAAGAAAAAATGCGCCATATCTACTATCCACACAAACGTACGCGAACTCACACAAACACACACACTATACTATACACACAACGGGAAGAGAAGAAAAACATACCATACCTACTATCCACACAAACGTACGCGAACGCATAGAATACACCAAATATACTATCCACACAAACGTACGCGAACGAATAAAACACACACTATACTATCCACACAACGGGAAGAGAAGAAAAATACACCATATCTACTATCCACACAAACGCGTGCGAACACACACAAACACACACACACTATACTATCCACACAGAAGGGAAGAGAAGAAAATAACACCCATATCTACTATCCACACAAACGTATGCGAACGCTCACAAACACACATTCTACTATCCACACAGAAGGGAAGAGAAGAAAAACACACCCATATCTACTATCCACACAAACGGACGCGATCGCATATAACACACACTATACTATGCACACAACGGGAAGAGAATTAAAAAAATACACCACATATACTATCCACACAAACGGACGCGAAAGCATTAAACACACCATACATACTATCCACACAAACGTACGCGAATGCATATAACACATACTATACTATCCACACAAACGTACGCGAACGCACACAAACACACATTCTACTATCCACACAGAAGGAAAGAGAAGAAAAACACACCATATCTACTATCCACACAGAAGGGAAGGGAAAATAACACCCCCATATCTACTATCAACACAGAAGGGGAAGAAAATAACCCCAATATCTACTATCAACACAGAAGGGAAGGAATAAAACACATTATATACTATCCACATAGTGTAGGGACAAGGTCTTTTTTGTTAAGATGAAACACACACACACACACACACACACACACACACACACACACACACACACAAACATACGAGCGCACACAAACACACATACACACAAACACACAAAACGTACGAGGGCAGACAAACACACAAACACAAACACACACTTTTTTTGTTAAGGATAAGCTTTTGTTAAGGGAAAGAAACAAACACACTATCGTTCTATGGCGTCAGTGTATGCGTGTGTGAAAATTTATCTAAAGTGTTTAGCAAAAAATCAAGACACAACAATGATGGATGAACAGACTGTCAAATTTTATCTCACTTGCATGCTTGAAGTGCGTAGGTGAAGTAAAACATCCCTTCCATTTCAGTTCCAACTAAAATATGATCCAGAGGGATAGAGAGAGGTGAAAGAGCATATATTCGTGCAGTGACAATACAAAAACAATATACACCATTCTTATTATAAAAATTAAGACCAAGAGACACTTTACGCTTTCTTTCTAGTATATTCTGTTTTTAGAATTTACAATGAAATTTGACATCACACCATTTCCCGTTTGAGGCTATAGGCCAACACATTGGCTCAAATTGTCAATTTTTCCATTTCCATCTCTTCACTGGCATAAGTTCTTCCTCATCATCACTTTCTTCTTCTGATCCCCTCTCCACTTTCTCCTCTTGTTTCTTTTCTTTTTTCTTAGGGCACTCTGACGCCCAGTGTCCTTTCTCCTGGCAACGATAACATGTAGCTTCATTTTTGTCTCTCTTTATTGGACGAAGCGGACATGTTGGAGACAAATGCCCATGTTCCTTACAGATATAGCAAACTTCATCAGGACTTATACACTTTTATATGACTCTCATCAAATGATAGACCAGAAGGGTAAGTGTTGTGGACACTTTCGCCTGTGAATTATGCTTTCGTATGACTCGTATCAAATCTTTGACCAGCAGGTCGATCTGTCTTGACTCGTCCATCTTCTTGCCTGAGAACTGAATGAATACGCTAAAAACTCTAAGACACTAATCTTATATAGTGACCTGATGCGTGAGAAACCTAGCCAAACGAAAGTTTTGCAATCAAGATGAAAGGGTTCTGTTGAGAAACTAGAAGAAATTAAGAGGCAACATCATAAAGTCCTCTCTCTCTCTCTCTCTCTCTCTCTCTCTCACACACACACACACACGCACACGCACACGCACACACACAGAGGAGCTGAAGTATTAGTTCTAATCCATTCGAAGACGACATGAGCGAGCCTTAATCAATGTTCTCCACTTCTGTCACAAAACCAAGAGAGTCCTGATTCAGCCCAAAAGAAATTCGTTCGTCTCCTGAAACTTTATTGCGCCATTTGAGAGACGCAGAAACGCACTTCAAGAAAATTGAGAACGATGGCTTACACCTATACCGTGAGATGTAAAGAGTTCAAGTAGTGTGTAAAACTTAGTGAAAGTTTGTAATCAAGATGAAACGATGACACATTTCCAAGGAGGAAGCAGACACCAGGCGACAATGACGATCTGTGTCACACAATACTTTTCAAAATGTGTTGGTAGAAGTTTGTACTAGCGATCTTGAAGATATGATTGTCTCATGTCCAATATCATTTGCATTACAGTCTGTAATACAGAGTGGGACTAAGAGACTGAGAGAGAAAAACGGTGGTAATCTGATAGAATGACAGAGCCAACAAGACCAACGAAGAAAGAAATTAGTTTGGTACCTCATGAAGATTATTTTTTACAATCTAGTAGCCCCAAAAGTGACTTGCAGAAAATTTGAGAACGATGACATACACCTACATGGTGAAATTAAATGGTTTACGTCAATGGTTGCTATCTCTTTGTTTATTAAATTTTGTACAAACGATATGTGTGTAAGCGAAAGCTAACACACACACACGCACACAAGTGTTACTGTATTGGGTGACAGTAAGTCTGGCGACTAGTGTTTTGAGAGATGGGCAGACGAAATTAGCATTACGCAAGAAAGAAAGAATGGTAAAAAAAAAAAACAGAAAAGAAGCACACCATTTTTGGTTCTGTTATTTTTCGCGGTATTATAGGACAAAGATAATGAAGACAACCATACATTCTATGTGAAAAATGTTCATTGTTTTCATTCATTTTATCAATATCATAAAAAGGTAGTGTAATATTTATTGTCGACTGACTGCTTAACATCTGCTGTATATTCCAAATTTAAGAGATGTCGTGTGTTTCGCAGCACACGCTACCAACAATGTTGTAAAGTTTTCACAAATCTAAGGGCGGGGAAAAAAAGCAGCACCAAAACGCGCCTTGTTCTATTGACAGTCTGAACTGAGAAAATAGGTCAAACATTGTTACATTTTTCTGAACGCATGTTTTGGTTTTAGAATTCAGAGTTAACCATAGGCAGGGTTATACAGTGCAATGTCACTCGCGCCTTCTTGAAAAAGTCGTGCGTTTGTTTCCTTTCTGGAAAAAAAAACGGTAGATCTTATGTTAGAAATTATTTTCCGTGACACATTGCAGTGCCAAAATAAGGATAAAGCTAAGATACCTGAATTGTATAAGCTCGTCAACTCAAGATTTTATTTCATCCAACGATTGACTGATTTACAATTTGTAAGGGTGTAACTTTTTGAAAAAAATTACATGACAAACGGAAGAGTTCATATAATTATGGTGACTAATGGTCACAATTATGGAGAGGTATCTTCAAACGGGAACAAATACCATTAGGATTTCAATCAAAACTACTAGAGTGTGATAGTTGTTGTTTAGATAAATCCAGTAAACTTTAAAATACCCCTGCTCTGTCTTTTACTTTGGTCTTACTAGAGATCACCTTTGTAGCTGTAGAATCAGTGGTAAGAGCAAAGAATATCGTCGCTGCTGTCGAAGAAGGAGAAGTTCTTTAAGAAAGATCAGTCGCGGTACTACAAACAGCAACTATAGTTTAATCAGTCGCTGTTTCGTACCGCTCTGTGCAACCAAAATACATAGAGGATCTCAAATGGGTAATCACCCTGGGCACTATGGCGACAATGGGAATTTTGTATAGCGACTAGCACACCCTGGGCCAGTATAGAGACAATGGGAATTTTGTATAGGGACAATAAGAATGGAATAGGTGGCATGACGTCACGGTACTGGACACTTGCAACAATGACGCGTATTCAGGTCAGCCACTTGCTACATTGTTACAAGTGTCCAGTACCGTGACGTCACCCCACCTGTTCCATTCCTCTTGTCCTTTTACAAAATTCCCTTTGTCCGTAAACAGGCCAAGGGTGATATTTTGTCGCTATAAATCTTGTCCGTCTATAGTCCCACCCATGTTAAAATTCCCAATGTTAAATTCCCATTGTCGCCAGGGTACAACCCCACTAGTTTAACACAGAAGTCCCATTGTCGCTAGGGTGCCCCACTATACTACTTGCATCCTACACACATGGAAAATGCAAAATAGAATACAAATTAGAATATAAAGCATGAGACAAATAGAAAATGAAAATAGAACAATGCAGGATAAAATATACAACATATGACAATAGAAAATACATGGATGGAATTAAAATACGCGCATGGAATTATGACGCTAATCCCGATTCATACTGGTAAACAAATTACATTTAAGGGGGCGTAGCGTATTCATATTAGAAAATGCACGGTTACATAGTGCGAAGATCAAAGAAGCTATGTCAGAGAGAGAGAGAGAGAGAGAGAGAGAGAGAGAGTGTGTACATACGTTTTGTGGTTTGCCTGGAATGTGCATACAGATATGACGTAAACTAGACATTCATTGGCACAATAAATTCAATACATAAATAAAAAATTTCAAACTACAAACTAATGTGTTAAACAATGAGAAACCCACTGTGTAATGAAAATTCCATTGTTTTAAAATTATTTTAAAGGTTTACATTAACAAGAAACATAACATTGTTAACCATTTCTTCGATTCATATAATTTTACCAATGAATTAATTTTTGTCAAAACAAAATAATGAATGATATCAATAAATGTATTATTTGCAAACAGTTAACTAAAAGAATACTCCATTTGTTCTGATTTAAAATATTCTATTTCATAAATTTGTAGGAAATTACAAGATGTAAAATATAAAAAGTCAAGGATTGGAACGAAAGCCAATGGTTTAAAAAGTATGTGAATATATGGCTGCCGATATTGAATTTTAATGACCAAACGTTTAAATTGTTGAATAGTCAAAGTGAAGTCTCTTAGTTAAACATTTGCATTTAGCTAAGGTATATAAAGCACAAAGTTGAACAGCGAGGGAATTTGTGATAAATGAGGATAAAGGAAAAGAAAGAAGTAAGAGGAGAATCTGTTAACTTAAATGTGTAGAACATTGTGTATAAAGTTAACTTAAATGTGTAGAACATTTTGTATAAAGTTAACTTAAATGTGTAGGACATTGTGTATAAAGTTAACTTAAATGTGTAGGACATTGTGTATAAAGTTAACTTAAATGTGTAGGACATTGTGTATAAAGTTAACTTAAATGTGTAGGACATTGTGTATAAAGTTAACTTAAATGTGTAGGACATTGTGTATAAAGTTCAGACAGGGAGGAACAAAGAAAGGAGAGAAAACTTGATTTAAAATGAACAGTAGTTGTTTGTAGTGCGAGTCGTTTCAGTCGCGATGGCCAATCATCTGGGAAAAAAATGGAAATTCTTGTTTACCGTTGTTAATGATTCACAGAAGTGCGTGTGCGTGTTATTAATGGATGCGCTGAAATCACTTTGGACTTTTCAGTACCTTGATAAACAGCTTCGTAAATACAAATGTTTACTTCACTAGGAAACGTTGTATCAACATCCAAGAAGGTTTTCATATTCAAATTACTATACCGTGTGAGGGGTTTTAACAGTTCGATATGTTGCTCATGGTAATAAACACAAGATAAAAAAAAAATTAGAAGTGCTCTGTAATTTCTTCAAGTCCACGGCTAAAAAGATGTGACCTAGTTATATTTCTTTAAATAAATGTTGATTAGGTCAGCTGCATTTTCACCTACGTCGAGTATGAAGTTGTTAATGGAGTCACTTGGACGAGTTTTGATATATAGGCATTCCGTTCTCGAATGCCCGAATGAAGAAACGAGTTGAAATAAAGACTTGTTGTAGCTTGTACAGATTGGAAATTGTTTACATTACGTAAGTTATAAGCAAGTGAGGGACTGGCCCCACGTCGATTTAAGATTTTCCACGTTTTATAAGGTATTGGGGATTTGAGTCAATTTTGGACATTAAATATTGTTTCAGAAAAATAATCCTTTTCAATAGACTATATTGTTAGAATTGTTGGAAACTCTCTATATAGAAACTTTTCAACACTATATACTTATATTTTTTAAAACCTATATATTTAAAGTGTTTGAAACACGATACAGTTATAATTATTTAAAACTTTTCATTTATGACTTTTGAAAAACTATATATTTAGAATTTGTGACTCGAAAACGATACTTTTGTTGATCTTCAGGACGGTTTACTAATATGTAAACAAGCTCAGAAGCGATGCATTTCAAGTTGTATAGACGGCTTTTTAACATATAAACAGACTATATTACACGTTAATTAACAATTAGTTATTATGTGTGGCAGATTATTATTTGTTTAATAAATGCTAATATTAGGTATCACTTTCTTGTCATCTTAAATGGTTGAAAGTACTGGCGTATTACATAAACTTCATGTCTTGTGTTTAGTTAAAATGTCGTTTATCTATTCTAAATCAACATAATCTTCGGGTTTGAAATTACCTTTTGCCTTTTTGTTCTGAGATTTATTACTGTCATGTTTCTCTAAAAAAATATATATAATTTAAAAAATGATGGTTTTAGTGATTCTAGCTCGGAATCAGAATGTTTGAAACTCTGAATGATTGAAAGATTAGTGGCATGAGGTAATGTTGTCCAGATAAAATCTTTATCGATGTAATAGGTATTGGTGTAAAACATTTACATATTATCGCTTACTGATAGTATTAAGTAAAGTGGGTTAATATAATCTATGCTGGGGTTTACACCGAAACAAGGAAATCCGAGTCAAGGGGTTACATTATTTATCTCTCCACGAGGCTTGCCAAGAGACATATAATGTAACCCCGCGACTGGGATTTCCTTGTGTCAGTGCAAACCCTAACGTAGATTGCTTTTCTCACCCAATAATTTCCTCTAAAGTGAAAAGAATTCTTCACTTTTGCAATATAGTTCACGCGCAAATGTTTACATGCGGCGCATTAATACAAATACATTAATGAGGGGCGTGGCGTGACCGTTCCATTCGAAGTACACAATTTTTACGCGTGACCAAAAACATAACAACATAAAACATTTGATAGTAATTAATATATGGATGTTATATGAAATTTACAATAAATAATTAATATTTATTGCAAGAAAATGTTTCATTTTCATTTTCATCAGTTCCAATTTAGAAAAGTTATATTGTAAAGAATGAAATGATACTGGGTACACAGCTCGATATAGCCATAACGAAGAGTTACATGTAGCATGAGTGACCGTGATTGGATTATTCATGGGTAATTAGAGATCTGTGTCACTATCGTATATGACTCTCCTTTTCTTTGGAGGAGGTTAAACTGTTTGTGACATACTGGTGTAGTAATTAATATTGATTGTAAACTTTCCCAAGTATATGAAATACCCTTCAAATACAGATCCCATCTGTTAATCATGTGCTGAACTTATCAAGTTCACGGTGTCTTGGAAAATTTAGAATTTCTGTCTTGGAAATATGGCAAGTGTTGTTATTAGTTGTGGAAATATATGCTACAGAGAAATCTGCTTGTGGAATTACGTGTGGACGGCTAAATGATTCCTTCTGACTAGTAAGTCATTAATGGTTGCAGGTACATGTTTGATTCAACTGGGGTACAATGGGGTAAACATTTACGATTTTTGTTCTCCTACCTTTAAGAGTCAAGATGTTCGTTAGCTTGTAGTCCATTTTCTTTTTGTTTTATCTTTATCATTTTTTTTCTAAATCTTATTTTTGTAAGTTATTTGTTTCTCCTCTCCAAAAACTAATTTGGTAAATTTCCCTAAGTGTCGGCGTTTGTTTGATCGGAAAACAACTCCATCAGGCCAAGCAAACGACAACAATGCTCGCGTCCCATGATAAAGTAGTTCCTAGCGCGTGGACATCATGACAGAGACGACTGGTCTGAGATAACTAGACTGTGATAGGAAAAGTAAGGTTAGCAAAACAGGTAGATTTCTCAGTTGCACGGGTAAGAAATTTAACTCCATGGTAATTATATGTACCTATGTTTTGGGTCAATCGAAGATTAAGTTTAGTGGTGATAAAATGTTCCAATTTTAGCAGAAATGAAGCATTCTAATTTTATGGAAATTTAGAGTCAAAAGTTTTACAACTATATTTTGCAGGTATTTTAAACTTTGGTAGTCAATTTTTGTTGTTGTTGTTGTTGTGGGATTTAACGCCATTTTTCAGCACACGATAGGCTATACATGGCGGCCAGTATTAATGGTAGAGGAAGAACCCGGGAAAACCCCGGAAAGAACCACCGACCCAAGAGAAGTCATTTTTTGAAAATTGAATATTGTAATTTTCAAAACTATCTTTCAATCCCATTCCTTCTGCCAAGTAGTTTCGTGCACTGTATGCCATCAGTCACGAGAATAATGCACAAGTGCTTTCGCATTTGTTGGAAGCCAGTTCAAACACCTTGATCAAGACATAGAAACAGGACCGCTCCAGTGACCTAGTGGTTAGAGCGTCCGTCTCGGATGCTAGAGGTCGGTGGTTTGAACCCCGACCGAGTCATACCAAAAGACTTATAAAAATGGTACTAAAAGCTGTCTAGCTTAGCGCTCTCGGCCTGGTGTCAGAAACTGAAAAATTTTTAAAGCTACTTTAAAAATCCAAATCACACACAGAAACAGCAATTGGGACGACATCGTTACTCTTTCAACAAATATTGAAAACATTCTGGTCAAACTCAAAATTTCTCGTTCAACACGGAGGGTTTTTTCCGCTGGTGGGAGCGATAAACTCTTCCTCTTTTTAGGAAGAGTTTTTAGGTGAAAGTATAAAGGACGGTACCTTCGGGAAATACATCAATATTGTACGCCTGGGTGGACGAAAATGAAATCTCGTCGATTACAAACAGTAGATAGAACTCCACTGTTGGTACGAACAATGGATATCTCCCTTACCCACCCACCCCCTTTAATCCCAATACCACTGAGATGTCACACTTACACGAAGTTATACTTTTCGATTGATCGAACAGTCTTGACAGAAACGAAATAATTACAACGGTATGGACAGGTATTGCAACGTATGTAACTGTTACACCAGAAAACTTAGACCAGACTGTCAAACCTACGTTTAGAAATCTCAAGACTGTGATGAAGATCGAAGAAATCAGGATAGCGGCTACAACAACGACGACGACAGGCACTGCCACAGATACGAAGAGTTTCAATAAACTTCTTTTCAATAACCTTCTCCCACCCCCACCCGAGTTGTGCAGCCATGTTGACAGCATCATCTACACCAAGGCGAGAAGAAATGAAAGCCAGGATCAAAACCGTGTTGTCAACGCCCTTTTCCAGCAGAGCAAAAAAGAAAGAAGCGATGACATAAATGAAAAATTGAGTGAATAAAAAAGAATCGATGATCTTTGTGGAGGCCTCCGTATCTACTCCTATTGCTCTTCGGCTCGTGAATCATCGCAATCCAAATTACTACACTAACCTAAAAGAATCCAACATTGGTCGACTTACTGAAACGTAGTATGGACACACATTTGGCGAGCATTTATTGCAATCGTGCCAATGCTGCCGACTACGGAGGAGTCCAAACGTTGTATTTTTCAGCCAAAACCAAACAAAAGAGTGCACGCCTGCAGGATGTAAGACAGTGTTTGCAAGAACAATCGATGTACACGTTATACAAACCCATTCGACTCAAATTCCCAAGTAGTCATACTAGCAGCAGTAGATTATCAGGAGCATGAGGGAGGCGTATTTCATTTGACTTCGTAAACTCAATGTTACAGATATTTGTTTTGCATCAATGATGAGTTTTCAAAGTCAGCTTGAACGTGTATTTTTTTTTTTACATCTAAAACAGGCATGGAATTAGTGCGAGCTTGAAAAGCGATAAACACGCATATCAACAATAGCATTGAATTTCTCATTCAACAATTTCAACACATTCTTTTTTCACCACGGAAACTCCTGAAACCAAATCCTCTGTCTTGGAATGCATTCAAAGAACCTTGAAAGAATGTGCGTGGAAATATTTTACACATCGACATATTCTCAGTTACATAGATATGTTGCCACAGCTGGTGAAAGCCTTCACTCAACCGTACTGTTGCAGTATCAGTTGTGCCCCAGAAGAATTTACACTCCAACACGAAGTGGCAGTGTTTGATCGATTGTTTGGAACTTCTGAGACATCCAAAAAGAAATTAATGTTAAATACATGAAATTGGGTTCGCAATGACTATAAAGCAAAGCAGAGACATGGCGATAAGCACCGTGTTACCTGCTTCTGATTCATCAATCCAGGAGCTACAAATACAAGAACAGCAATAGTAGTAGGTGTTGTGTGGAGAAAGTGATCCTAATCATAAAATGTTCCTTGTCTGTCAAATCTTCGTGATGTATTGTATCATTAGAGCGGCTATCGGAAAAATCAACTTGAGTTTGCAACAAGGAATAAGCAATTGTGACTCCCCAGAGACCAGAATAGTTGAACTATGAATAGTCAATTTTATTTGACTTCGTCTAGTGACAGTTGTATGGATGTGTCTTCCAACAACATGTTATGTTCTTTCACGTTGAAATTAACCTAAATCCATACAACTGGACCACGAAGCTCATTGAAAAATGCTTTGGTAGAAATCATTCATCCGACTCGAGTCGAAACCAGTCTAATCATAGAAATACTCAACGGCAAACACTGTTGGACAAAAATGATTCTGGCCTTTTTGACCAAACGATAAATGAAACCAGCCAGCTCGCGATTGGATATCTTTCACATGAGAATTCCTGTAAGATATTTTCTTAATGGTCGACATCCCGTCTATACCATTTCAGCTGTTATCGACATTCACTTTGCCAAGATCATCAACAAACCAACAAACGAGTACTGATCGAGTATCATTCACCCTTTAATCATCTAAAACTGGATGATTTCCAGCTGCAGAATTATGTCCATCAAATTTTTCCCACGTTTGTTTCCTACTCTGAGTGGAGAACAGACCTCACACCAACACAGTTAGTTGACCCAGACAGGAAAACAGCTCTTCAGACCCCGAGAAAACCAATAAATTTAACGAAAAATTTACTTCGTATTCCTGCAATTTTGGTGCATAAAAAACCGATGAAATTTTAAGAGCGCCGTTAATTTATCAGTAGATTCCTGACATTTATCAGAGCAGTGAAACGTGCATTTCTTATTCAGCAAATTTATCAGAGGTTCGGCAGTAATGGAAAGATCTGAAGAAAATTTCCAATAATATTCAGACAAACGCAAAAATCGCATCAGTTGCTTTTCATTAATAGGCACTGGAAATTCAGAGATAGCCTTAACCTTAATTTCTACAGGTTTAACTTAACTTTGTCCCACAATATGTCCTAAAATGTTACACAATCACGGCAAAACTCACTTTTACCTAAATTAACTATCAGATTTGCATAAGAATTACGTCATCTATGTAAGCGTTACAATTACCAAGACCAGATCATGACATGCTTATTATATGCTGGAACGTTGACGGAAAATTTTTCATAACAAATGGCATCGCTTTGTACTGATAAAGTCCATCTGGAGTTGCAAATGCCGAAATTTCATTTAATCATTCCGTGAGTTGAATTTGCCAGAATCCTTTAAAAAGGTCCAATTTAGTGACAAAATTTGGTAACATATTTTGCATTTCCAATTATATCGATGCAATCTGCTATTTTAGGCTCTGGAAATGAATCCGTTTTGATGAAACGGTTGACATTCCTATAGTCAGGACACATGTGAAATGTATTTTCTGATTTAGGCACAAGAATTCGTGGTGCACTCCAGTTGCTTTTACTTGGTTCTATGAAATCATTCTCTAGAAAATACTGAATTTCTTTTTTCAAATATTATTCCTTGAGAGGATTCATCATATAAGGATGTGGTTTCATAGGTTCAAAAGCTATAATCACAGCGTCATGATAGATTGTATTTGTCTGTCTTGTAACATCAGGAAACAAGTGTTTATATTCACATAATATCCGTTTTAGTTCACTCATTTCCCATTGTTGTAGATATGAAAATTAATGGTCGAGATGTTTTTAAAATTTATGAATTCCAAAGCCTGGTTAAACCAGCGTTATTGCAGGCAGATTGCATTCTTTTGTTAACATACTTACTGTGTTGAACAGGTACAACTAAACTGATTGCATAATTAACGATACAATCTCTATCAACATATCCTTTAACATATTTACATGACCCGGTTTTTTACCTTTTCTCCTCCCTGGAGTCTTAATGATATTACTTAAGTCATTTACTTTGTTCTCAGTTGTAGAAAGACCGTAACCGGAAGAGGATTTTAAGGTACGACCAAAAGACTCAGAATTTTATCACCAGGCCTTCCTGTGTATTTCTGTCATACCTTAATTTCATTTTGAATTGAGAAGGGTGAAGATTAGTTCTTGCTACTTCACAAGCCTTTGACAACGTATATTTGAAATCAGTAACATAGTCAAGAAGATTAATATTTGAATCTTCATTGGAAAGAAGTTTCTCTTTTAATAACTTAAATGGTCCACGCCCTAGTTCAAAAGGACTAAATCCCAATGATTCAAGAACTGATTCACTAATAAGAAGCAACAACAAACGAACAACCTCATCCCAATCCTTTCTTTTATCCAAGCAATATCATCAAAGTTTGATGAAATCTTTCCAAAATGACCTGACTTCCAGTGTGATATGCAGAAGGTTTGAGCTGTTGGACGCCTAATTCATGCATAACTTGTTAGAAAATTCCAGACATAAAATTTGACCCTTAATCAGATTGGACAATTTAGGATGGCCATCAAGTTTAAAAAGACTTTATCAAAGCTTTTTCATTGGTTCTAGTTTCAATATTTCTCAAAGGAATTGTCTCTGGAAATCTTGTGGATGCTCACATTATGGTCAACAAGTACTAGTAATCTAACTTGGTCTTAGGTAAGGACTGACATAGTCTACCATTATTCTGTTACGTGGTTCAAATGCAGAAATAGCTTGCAGATGAGGCACAGGTATCTTCTGATCGGGTTTTCCTACCATTTGACAAGTGTGACAAGATCTACAGTATTACAAACATCGTTTTTAATTTTCGGAAATTAAAAGTTATTCAAGATGTTGTGATTCTCATTTTTTGACTCCTAAATGACCACCCAATGGATTTTCATGGGCTACACTAAGAATTTCTATTAGACCTCGGAAGAACAACTTGATAGCTCACTGACCATTGGTCACCAGTGGGTGCATCAGGTGGTTTCCATATTCTCATAAAGACCCCATTTTACACAAAATAAAAAACTGGTATGGCTTTAGTTCAACAATAGCCCTCTGAAAAAACAGGAGATCTCAGGATCTTGTTCCTGTTCGACAATGAATGATTATTATTTGTCACCCTGATTATAATAAACAATTAGTAGTAAAAAGAGGATCAGAGTGAAAAATACTTATTGATTGATCAATAAAAGGAGCAAAGATGACCACATCAATAGACTGACCAATAAATGTATCAGCTAAAGGAATAAATTCCTGATCAATATCATTCGCAAGAGTTCTTTTGGCCATAGTTCTGGTAACTACATAAGCAGGATACAAAATCAGGGATATCATTCTTAATATGGTCACCATTTCCAAACCAGGGTTGTCAATTACAAATGGATTAACCACAACCTTATATCTAGCTAGGTCAATACCTAGTAATAAATGATAACACCGAATTGGTAAAAAACCACTGCTCCAACAGTCACGGGTCCTCAGACTAATCGTACTCTGCTTCCTGAACAAGGACACTTTTACTAGAAAGACGACTTCTCAGATAAAGGCAAAATGCCTGATTGCAAACTACTCTGAGAAGCGCCTGTGTCCCTTAATATTTTAATAGGGATACAGAATTGGCAGAATCAGCAATTAATGATATAGTACCATTCGAAATGAATGGTTCATAATTCTCCAACGAAGAAACAGACGGGTTTATTTGACCCAAGCAAAGTATTACTAATACAAAATCGTGACCTTGACCTGTTTGAAAAAAGAGTCTTTGTAACAGCTTTGTTGCCTATTTTTCAACCAGTAGTAATCAGAAATGACTGGCCCTTTCTTTTGCAAGAAGTGCACGTAGGAAGAGATAATGATTTCTGATCAGTTTTTTCAGATCTTTGATTTCTAAAAGGCATGCCAGATTGAGATTTGAAAGTATTCGTATGAGACTGAGATGATTGTTTTCCAAAAACCTACTGAGAGGAAGAGTTACGAAGAAATGAAACTTTGTGAGTCGAGGAATAACTATCAGCTATGCGAGAAGCAATTTCCAAGTTTTCCACCTTTGTCTCATCAAGATATATCTTCATACACTGTGGATGCAATTCTTGGACTCATCAACTAATGTGAGCTGTCTGGTTTTATTGTAATCTTCATCAACCTTCTTGGCTGAGAACTACCTATCAAACTGTTGTTCTCATTTCCTTGCAAATTCGACTTAGGCGTGTCTACTTTCTTTTATACAATTCCTACAACTTAGTTGATTTGCCTCAGGTACCAACTCGTAACCTTTCAAGATACATTCCTTAACTACATCATAATCAGCACTCTCTGCCAATAAGTACACTTTGTAATAATATAGTCCAACCATCATTTGGCCATTTGAAGTTTACGGCAATTTTCTCGAAGTTAAGAAAGTATGCATTTACTTCTTTTTCCTGAAAGGGGGTACTAACTTAATATTTCTGGTAATATATAACCTGAACTTGTGTGTCAAGGAGGGGTGGGAGTGCTCCGCCTGCAGTCTTTTCAAACTGTTTTTTTTATAAGACAAACTTAATAATTAAACCCAAAGCACTATCATCCAAAATTTCCTTTCCCACCAAATACTGAATCAAAGTATCCTTGATTTCTTGCTTTGTTAAGGATGCTTTCGCGTCAGAAAGATCATAACATCTGGCAAGCTTAAGCAACTCGTCCTTTTTCATTGATTCTAACCCATCCTGGGTAGGATTTGAAACAAAGATCTCCACATTAGATGGCATTGTGAATGCTTGCTGGTTTCACTTAAGTGACAAAGTGAAAATTAAAAGACATTTACATTATTGTGAATTAAATCTCAAATAAGAAAACAAGGTTATTTTAATTTTTAAATACCATTTTTAATATCTCTGAATGTTTAAAGAAATTCAGATCCCAGACGGGCCCCGAATTTCTGTCACGACTCTTGGTCCTAACTTACGTAACAGAAAGAAAGTGAGACCAGGAATTATAAGTATAGTTGGACAAACAATTTATTTCTCTAAATGACAAAGTGAAAATTTAAAAGACATTTATGGTATTGTAAATTAAATCTCAAATAATCATAAATGTCCTCTCACAAGTCCAAAATAATAGCATGTTCCTCACGAATTCCAATAGTCTTGAATTTCCTGGTGTACCGGTAGTCTTGAATATCCTGATATACGAATAGTACAATCCAGAATGTCTTTGAATGAATTAGCAAAGCACCCAAAATGATGCGTTAATCCAGTCAATGAAAACGTATTCTTTCTAACGAATAATTTAAATAAATTATTATTCTAGAATTATATCTGAGCACATCTATAAACTCTGATAACAAATGGGTTCCAGAGATTAATCTTAAGATGCGAGTGAATTATTTCTTTACCATGATTCTATATACATATTTCATTGACCTAGATGTGAATCATTTCTAATAGAAAATTCCATCAGATTGTAAATAAGGCTAGACTTTGAATTCAAATATTAGCAAAAGTTTGTTACTACTAAGAGCCATGACAAAAGTCAGGTATGCATAAACTCCATCCTTAACCCTCAATCACGGACAAAATTAAGGAGACCAAAAAGATACATATCAATTACAATGTTTTCTTCAACGCACGCGTACTAAATTAAAAGAGTATTCCTTCACGTCAGCGTACTTAATTTAAGCTTTGGTGTGGTGTGAGAGTATGTTTGTGTGATTTCATCCCTTTAACGTCATACCCTATTCGTTGTATAGTAGGTGCGAGGCTTTTAGACACTGCACAAGGTTTTTTTATATCGAATGTATCATGTGTTTGATAGTATTCAAAAAGAAAGTGATGGATAGTAGAGGTGTGTTGGATTGTGATCAAAGATCGGGTTTTGGGTAGTGTATCAAACTGTGTTGGATGGTATGATGTTTGGTTTCATCACCTTGTATTACAACATACCATTTTCGTAGGACTTCATAGGTTTTCATAAACGGGGGGGGGGGATGGAATAAAACTTACGACGTAATACTAATTTCCCGTTTGAGGCTATAAACATTCAACTCTTTCAGGCTATACATTTTGAGGCTTTACAACCATTCCCATGTTAAACCTATTGACCATTTTAATACAGGATTTCCGGTTTGAGGAGATATCGCCCACCCTCAACGCATGTTAACCTACGGCGAAATTATATTATCCGTTGAGGTCCAATAGCCCCTTACAACTATTCACGCTTGTAAATTTCTTAATGACCACCATCTCGTATAGGGGGTATGAGGATGCTCCAAATGGACAACTCTTAAGTCAAAAGACTATGATATACGCCAACAAAAACTCCGGAGACATCCCCGGAAATTTTACCTCTGTTCCTAGATCATAGTAACTACAAAAAATGTGTTATTGCTGTTCAGATTATTGCTATATGTTACCAAAAAAAAACTATTAAAGGTCATTTCATCATGTATAATGAAATACAGATGATATTAAATTAAACAGTTATGTCGCAAAGCATTATAAAATAAATGAAACTGCTGTCTTTATTCACTCCTATATCAAAACCATGCAATATTGTTTTGAAATAAGTATACTAAGAATACATGTAGAGTTTAAAAGCGCAGTGAATACAACGCAATGAAAGCTTAGTTCAGCGATAACCAAATATAATTGTTTTGCATACTAATACATACTCGTAGTTATAGTATTCATAAGTTAGTTAAATAGTTCAGTAGATTAGATTTATAACTCAAGTTTGTAGTTGGAATAACGGTTTCGGAAAAAAAGATAATTTGTTGGGGAAGGGGAGACACTAGAAAAATTAAAATAAGATATGTTAGAAATATTTAAGATATGTATATGTCATGTTGTGAAGACAGCCATCATGTACACAACTTACCTGGTGTGGAGAATGTCGCCACGACATTGGTGACTGACCTTTGTTGCGCAATGGAGGGAACAAAGGGGCGGCTATCTTCAAAGAGCATCATTTCAAGAATCACTGAGTTTTAGTCCTTTTGAAATAGTGTTTGGACATGCTGTCAGTGGACCATTGAAGCTATTAAAAGAGAAACTCCTTCAAATGAAGATTCAGAATGTAACCTTCTTGATTATGTCTCTGATTTCAAATATACGTTGTCAAAAGCTTGTGAAGCAGCAAGAACTAATCTTCACTCTAGTCAGTAAAAAAATAAAATAAATGTATGACAAACTACAAAGGAAAAGCGTTTTCAGCCTGGCGATAAAGTTGTCTCTCGTGCCCATACCTCAAAATCCATTTCAGGCTAAGTATTATGGTATTTTTAAAATTCGAAAGAAAGTAAGTCTCTGAAATTATATCATTAACACTACTAGTAGGAGGAAACAGAATTAATTTTGTCATATAAATAAGATAACAGAATATTTGGATAGAGATATCCCTGTTAATTATTCAGTCAGTTTAGTTGTACTTGCCCCCCACATTGACGATGTTAACGATGGAATGCAATCTAACTGTTATGACAATCTGGACCAGAAACTATCACATCTACAACCAATGAAAAAGCTTGGGCTAAAACAGCTATTGCTTGAATATGAGTAATTGTCTGCAGATGTTCCAACACGAACAAATAAAATTACTATTATTACGACTACATGGTCTTAAAATAAGTAATAGAAAAGAGCGAGAAACAACAAGCTTTATACATTTCAACAAATAATTTATTTCCCTAGAATACAAAGTTAAAATGAAAAAGAACTTACGGCATTGAGAATTAAATAACAAAATAATGCTAGAATTACAGACACAAGTCCAAAAGTTAAAAGTTCTGCGTAGGTTTTGCTGCAAATCTAAATTATATCCAACGCTGAAAGTGTTGATCTGTCTGTGTTGGCTCCTAAAGTGTTAATGCATGAACAGTCTCTTGATGAATTACACTAATACAATCCAAGAATTAAATCCTTCTTTGAAATTTCGCTATAAATTCAAGTCTCCATTTCCAAGAATATTATCAGAGCACTTTTGTATTTCCATAGAAGTAATAATTTGAATAAATGAATTCCAACCCAAATGAAATACTGAACACAGCAATTGATTCTGCTTCACGATCTTACAGCACAAATAAATAATTACTAGAAAAAAAACAAAATTATATAGTCATTTATTTGACCTCATGTTACAATTAGCATTTTCTAAAAATAAAATTATCATCAATGGAAAGTTTCTTTCTAGAAGTTCATAATGTTTAAAAAATAAAATGTTAATTATAATTAAAACTTTATTACTAAAAGTATAATATAAGATGTTTAATATGTCAGGTAGGCTAGGTTTATTTATAGGGAAATTCCAATAACCTAGACCTAGACCCAAAATGAATATGTTTACTTCGTTCAATAATGATCCCAATATTAAACCGATACACAGAGAGAATATTCTAGCTATGTTATAGCTGTTTACAGAATTTTTTTTAAAAAATCAATAATTCAAGTCAAGTAGAAAGTGGACTTCATTTTCGACAAGGTTAAGTTTAACATACAATGTTACATTACAATAGCATATAATGAAATAAAAAAATTAAACATATAACAAACAAATAATGCAATTTATAAATGCATAACACCTCCACACATAAAGAAAACGAAATATGCAATAAAGCTTTGCTTTTACTATTAGCCAAATATACATGTGATAAAACAAATCACATAAGATGAAATCGTCCGAAAGACACAAAGTACTTATGAAACGATATAACATTCCTACCCACGTGAAAGTGCATCCGATATTAAATTGTCTTTTCCCTTAACGTGCCTGCTGTCAATTTTGTATTCCTCCAACATCAAACTCCACCTTAATAATCCCTATTTTTCATCTGCCAATGAAAGTAAGTGGGTTGTGATCACTAAACACAATAATCGGAGAAGGAGCTGAATGCACACTTCAAAGTGTTGCAAAGGCAATATCAAAGCCAAACATTCCTTCTCAATTGTGGAATAATTTCTCTGGTGATTATTTAATTTCTTAGAAAAATAGCACTCTGGATGATCTACACCATTGTTTTCTTATTGAATCAATGCTGCTCCAACCCTAACATCACTTGCATTAACAGACATTTTAAATGAATGACTGAAATTTGGAGCTTGAAGAAATAGTGCACTCTTAAGTATGGCCTATAACTTATCAAAAGCCTCCTGACATTTTCAGACCAATGAAAAATCAACAAATATGCCAGAGGTTCAGCAATTATGGAAACATTGGAAACAATTTCCGATAAAATCCAGCCATACTAAAAAATCGCATCCGATGTTTTTACTGATAAGCACAGGGAATTCAGAGATAACCTTGACCTAAGCATCTATAGGTTTAGCTTGTCCATGTCCCACGATATGTCCCAGAAAACAAGCACGACAAAATTCACTTGTTGATAAATTGATTGTCAAATTTGCATCAGTATGTCAAAGAATTTCCTAATTGTCTTTAAGGGATCTTTCCAGGTGTCATTGTAGATAATGACATCATCGATGTAAGCTTCATAATTATCAAGACGGGATGTACTCGTGTTCATTAAACGTTGACAAGTACAAGGCGAACCCTTCATCCCAAACGGCATCACTTTATCTTGATAAAGTCCATCTGGGGTCACAATGCTGAAATTCCCTTTGCCTTTTCTGTCAGTGGAATTTGCCTGAATCCTTCCAAAACGAGAAATTTGGTGATATATCAATGCAATCATCGATTCTTGGCAATGGAAATGTATCTGTTTTGGTCACACTGTACACCTTTCTATAGTCTGTGCACATACGGAAAGTATTATCTGGTTTAGATGAAAGAATACATGGTGAACTCCAGTCACTTTTACTCGGTTCGATGAAATCAGTCTCCAGCAAATACTGAATTTCTTTTTCAAACATTCCTGTTTGAGAGGGTTCATTCTGTACTGATGCTTTTTCACAGGAGTGGAGTCTACAATTTCAACGTCATGGTAGATTTTATTTGTTCGTGTAGGAACATCTGGAAACAAGTGCTCATATTCAAGTAATAATTGTTAAAGTTCATTTTTTTCTTGTTGCTGCAAATGTGAAAGTTTCTAGTCCAGATTATTCATAATTTCTGACTTCCGAAGACTGGTTGCTCCAAAGTCACTACAGTCCGATTGCACTCCATCGCTTAGATCTTCACTGTGTGGAACAGGTACAACTAAATTAATTGAATAATTAACCTGGAAGTCTCGATTAACATACCCCTTTAGCATATTTATGTGGCAAAGTTGTTTTCGCCTTCTAGGGGTATTGATGATATAATTTAAATCACTTTCTTTTCAACAGTATAAGGACCATTGTACTTAGCCTGAAGAGGATTTTATGGTATGGGCAAGAGAGCCAGAACTCTATGACCAGGCTTGAAAGTCATTTCCTTTGTAATTTTGTCATACCTTAATTTCATTTTTGACTGAGTAGAGTAAAGATTAGTTCGTGCAACCTCACAAGCCTTTGACAACTTGTACTTAAAATTAGAAACATAGTCAAGAAGATTAATTTCTGTATCTTCATTTGAAATAAGTTTCTCTTTTAACAACTTCAATGGTCCACGCACAATATGTCCAAAACCTAATTCAAAGGGACTGAATCCTAAAGATGTGTCCCATAAAATTTTAATAGGGATAGGATTGGCCGAATAACCTATGAGTGATATAGAACCATTCGACATGAATGGTTCATAATTCTTCATAATAAAATCAGACTAGGTTTGTTTGACACAACAAATGTATTGCTTTCAATACATAACCGTGACCTTGACCTCTTAGAAATAAGAGCAATTGGAATAGGTCTATCTTGATTTTGTTGCTTAGTTTTCAATTTGTAACAATCAGAAATAACGTGCCCTTTCTTCTTGCAATTTGTACACATAGGAAGATATAAGGACTTCCGATCAGTCTTATCAGAAACGTGATTTCTAAAAGTTGTGCTAGTCTGAGGTTTCGAAGTGCTCGCATTAGTTTTGTACCAGAGGACTACTTACTGCAAGATTTACTGACAAATGAACCTTTATGAGCTAAGGAATACTAGTCAGCTGTACAAGCAGCATTTTCTACAGTTTCGACCTTGTGCTCATCAAGGTAAGTCTTAACGTCACTATGGATGCAATTCTTGAACTCTTCAACCAATATCAGTTGTCTGAGATTTTCGCAGTCTTGTCCAACTTTCTTGGCTAAGCACCACCTATCAAATTGTTGGTCATTTTCCCATTTTTGACATAGGTTTGGTCACTTGATTTTCTACAATTCCTAAACCGTTGCCAATATGCCTCAGGTACCAACTCATAACCCTTCAAGATAAATTCTCTTACCACATCATTATCAGCGCTCTGCTTTAGTGACAGTGAAATGTAAATATCTCGAGCTTTGCCAATAAGTACACTTTGAAATAATAAAGTCCAGCGTCCTCTTGGCCATTTCAAAATTTCAAGAATTTCCTCGGTATGAACAAAATAATGATTTACTTTTTTCCTGTAATGGAGGTACTAAGTTGATATTTCTGATAACATCAAACAAGTGTGGAAGTGCTTTGCACTTGCCAGCTCGAATTATTTTAATCTAACTTGAAATTCGCTTTCTTCTTTTTCTCTTTCTCTCTGTAATTCTCTCTTCTTTGTCACATTGCATCTGTATTTGCACTAGCTTATCTCTATCTGTCTCTCTCTCTCTTTCTCTCTCTTTCCTTTCTGCGACTGTAATTATATTTGTCTCTCTCTCTCTCCTCTTTCACCAACTGCATTTGTTTCTCCTCTTTCTCTTTCTGAAGTTCAAGCTTCTTAACTCTAATTCCATAATCTATTTTAATTTCAATTCCATAACGTTTAAGTTAGAGCCAGATTGAGACTCATTAATCAAGTCCAAAACGCTTTCATCTAAAACATTCTTTTCCACCAAATATTGGACAAAAATATTTTTTATTTCCTGCCTTGTTTAAGAACCCCTTGCTTCAGGAAGATCATATATTCTGGCAAGCAGCAGCAATTCATCCTTTTTCAAGGAGTCCAGGTTTTCCTGGGTAGGATTTGAAATAAAGCTTTCCACTTTAGATGACATTGTAAACGCTTGTTGGTTTCACTGAAGATTTTTAAAATTTGAAATAATACCTGGACTTAGAAAATTCCAAAACAAGGTGTAGCTCAATTTAAAAAACAAAGTTATCTCAAATATTTTAGAGAAATTCGTATCCCAAGGACGAGCCTCCAATTTTCTATTTCGACACTATGGTCTTAAAATAGACAAGAGTGAGAGGCAACGAGCTTTGTAAAATTCAACCAATAACTCATTTCTTTGAATACAAAGTGAAAATTTAAAAAAAGAACTTACGATATTGAGAATTAAATCACAAAATAATGCTAGAATTACAGTCATAAAATCAAACGTTCTCAATAAAACTTTAGTGCAGATCTAAATTATATCCAACGGTGAAAGTGTTGATGTGTCTGTGTTGGCTCCTAAAGTTTTGATGTATCAATTTTGTTGAATCACACTAATTCAATCCAAGAATTAAATCCTAATTTGAAATTTTGCTGTAAAATAAAATCTCCATTTCCAAAATTGTTATCAAAGCACTTTTGTATTTCCAGAGAAGAAGTAATCTGAATAAATAAATTCCAGCCCAAATGAAATACTGAACACAACAATTGATTCTGTTTCACGATCTTACAGCACGAATAAATAATTACTAGAAAAACAAGATTATATAGTTTTATATTTGACCTCAGGTCGAAATTAGCATTTTCTAACAAAAAACCTAATATCTAATGGAAAATGTCTTTCTAGGAGGTTCGTAATGTTTACAAATAAAATGTTACTTATAAGTAGAAATCTATTACTAAAATTATAAGATTTGTATCTGACGGGTAGGCTAGGTATGTTTATATGGGAATTCCGATAATCTAGACCCTGAACCAAACAAATATGTTTACTTCTTTTAATAATGATCGCAATATTTAATCTATACAAAAAGAGAATATTCTACCTATGTATTAGTTGTTTACAGAATCAAAATATCAATAATTCAAGTGAAGTAGAAAACTTCATTTTGGACAAGGTTAAGTCCAACGTACAATGTTACATTAAAATACCACATAATGAAATAAAACAATAAACAATAACTAACTAACAATGCAATTTAAATACACATAACAACTTCGATGTTGAGACTGTGATATAGCATCTTTAAAGAATGAATCCTCACCAGCAGTATTGTTTGAAATAAGAAATTCAACATTTCCCCTATGTGATTTCATGTTAAGTGGAGTTCACCTTGTGCCTAAATAAATAAAATACATTCTGTATGTGCATTGACTGTAAAAAAGTAAACAGTGTCACCAAAACTGATTCATTTCTAATGCCAAAAATTGCATTGACAAAAATAGAAATGCAAAATATGTCACCACGTTTGGCCATTTGAAAAAGATTCTAGCAAATTTCATTCACTGAAAGAGCAAACAAAATTTGGGCATTTGCAATAACGGATGGACTTTATCGTTATAAAGTGATGCCATTTGGTGTCATAAATTCTTTGTCAGTATTCCAGCATTGAATGAATATGTTAAGATCTGGTCAAGATGCGTCTGTTGCATAAATTGATGACGTCATCATCTACAAAGATACCTGAAAAGATCATTTGGAAACCGTTCGGAAATTCTTTGATGGACTCAGTATGCAACTCTGTTGGTTAATTTCAGAAAACGTGAGCTTTGCCATGCTTGTGTCACACTATTAGGACATACTGTGGGACAAAGTCAAGATAAACCTGTAAACGTTAAGGTCAAGGCCATTTCTGAATTCGCAGCAACTGCGGCGATTTTTGGGTATGGCTGGATATTACTCAACTCAAAATTTAGATTATTTAAAATGTCTGTTGATGCATGTGATGTAGGGGTTGGTTGAGCCATGATTCAAGAAAATAAAAGTGGTGTGGACCATCCAGTGTGCTATGTTTCTAAACAACTAGACAAGCAACAGGAAATTATCCCATAATCTAGAAGGAATATTTGACTTTAATATTGGCTTTCCAACATTTTGAAGTGTATATAGGTTCAACTCCTTTCTCCAATGATGGTGTTCAGTGATCTAAATCCCCTTACTCTCATTGATAAAAAGGGCATAAAAGATCGGAGATTGTTGAGATGAAGATTGATGATGCAAGAAAACAATATTGACGTTAGCCACATCCGATCAAAAGATAATGCAATTCCAGATGCACTCTCACATGTATAAAAGTGCTATGTTGTTATACTTTGTATATATTTTGTGTCAATCATCTTCCTATAGTATCATATTTATATTTGACTAATATGTTAAAGAAAGCTTTGTTGTATAAATCGTTCTGTTTGTTTGTGAGGGGAGGTGTTATGTATATGTAATTGTAATGTTATATTGTGTGACTGATGTCTATTTGTGATTGAGGGTTGTGTATAGAGTTTTTTGTATACCTGATTTTTGGCATGATTGAGGGTTGAGAATGGAGTTTTTGCATGCCTGCCTTTTGTCATAAGTTAAGTACTAAGCAAGAAGTTGTTTAGAATCTGAGAATTTAAATTCAAATCAAACTCCACAGAAACATTTGTCGTATCCATTCCCCCCCCCATGATGTGCAACAGTTCACGTAGTGCATGAATATAAAGCTAGCATCGCAGGATGATGAAGTGTCATGCAAGAATGTAACGAACATTTCAGTAAGGAACCTTTCACCTAGTGGACACAAATATGTTATTCAAATTTCAAATACATAGATTCCGGAAGCTGGTGAAATTTACATTTGCATACCATAATAAAAACAACAGCTAATTTATTTTCTGTTTGTTGTACCATTATGTGGATAGAGCTTGTTTTTGCCGCAGTTTTGCTATAATTTAAGTACTAAGCAAGATGTTTATTATAATTTGAGTTCGAGGTTTTGTGGAATTTTCTTTTGGAAAATTCGTTTCTCAAGAAGAATCTATTGTGTCGTCAAGTGGGTATTTGTACATATAGGGAACTTGATAAATAAATTATTCATTCATGTTTAGGATCAGTCATTACATATGTAAAAATGCACCTGTAAGCAAACTTTTCACCAAAGATACACAGTTTTCACTTCAATGTTTAGTAGTTTTTCACCTGTAAACCTCTGATGAACGATTGATTGGTTGATCAATTAATTGATTGATTGTTAGTGTTTAAAGATTGATCAGCACAGAAAGAGTCAGTAGTGCTGATACAATAAAGTGCAATTGCTTAGCTTTGCACTGGTCTGGGCAGTATTCAAACTCACACACCACTAAACATGAGTCAGGTGCACTAACACTCTAACGAAGCTGTCTTCTTAATGCCTCAAGTTGCCCCTCATGTTCTCGGTTCATTTGATCTCTTTGCCTGGATAAAGCCTCGCTGCATCTATTTTGTAAAGCTTGATGTGTTCTCTGTAACTCAGCGCTATGGTTTTCCTCCAATTCTCTCAACTGCCTGTGGAAATTTTCTTTCCTCTCCTGAATATGTCTCTCATCTTCCAGACTGACTCGAGTCTGCAATTGCGCCTGCTTGTTGATTTGATTCAGTTCCTCTTGTAAATCTAAAAGGAGAGTATATCTTATTGTTTGCCAAATTATGAAGGCGCGAATGCATTTTATGTATAAATCATGAAACCCATTCATTTGCAAATGAAGGACAAAGAAATATATCCACTCTTATAATGCAACCATTTCTTCAAGTAAGTGATGGTCTTATACGAGGAATGGCCTTTTACGAGAGTTGAGAAAAATACCACAAATGTATCTTTTACTTTACTGCAGAACATGATTCCCATTATATAGAAACACAGTCTTAAGAGTATCTAAGATGTGTTGTCTTATCCCTAAATACACAGGGCAGGGATGACCAACTCCACTTCCTTTCATTCATACTGAAGATAAGCCGATCTTTGCAACCCCTTTACGTGAAAATAAGTTTGATATTGTCTTTGCTTAGAAAGAGAATATTTAAATTATTATGTCTCGCGTATTTGTCGTCAGCTTTAGATATATTACTAAGTTGATTTATTTTCTTTCCACCTTCAAATTAAATTTAGTTTCAAGAAAAAATATTCAGGTGTTTAGTTCATTGGCAAAAAGATCTCTCCAAATTCAAACTTGCATTTCCTTTTCAAGTACATGTGTATAAAAGAATCTAATAACATTAAATAGGACTATGGTTATAATCATATAATCTCTCTTGCATTATAATTTCTGTAAGTTTACCTTCCATGTGAATGGCATGTTCTGTTATCTTCAGGTCCAGTTGTTCCAGCATTTCTGACTCGATTACTTTATCTCTTTCAAATTCTTGAAATACTTCAGGTGCCTACAATAAGTGAAAATATTTAATGATTTGAAAATATAATGCTCCAATATTCTAATAAATATAACTGCTATCCTGTAATCATCTCATTTTAGACACTGACATTTCCAAGGTTAATTGTAAACCATCAAAACTAAAGATTTAAGCTCTGTACACCTTCTATCTCTTCATTTGATCGTATTCTTAAATAGATCCCGAATAAACTATATTATGATAACAAAGTCTTGCCGAAGTCTTTGATCTGGAGTGTCAAACATTGCACCATCTAATATTAGTATTTCATAATTATTTATTTAAACGTAATATTAATTAATTCATATGCGATTGGTTTGATACATAATTCTCATAATGGTCATTCAAATGCAAACTGTATCTTTTCATATGCAACATATACTGCATTTAGCTGATCTAATATATATTCGATTATACAGAAATATGTTAAAAATGTTACATTTTTTAAAAAGAAAAAATACATACCAGGTACGCCCCAATTAAGAATGTGTAGGAGAGTGTAATGTCTGACTCACGTGATTACATATAAATACCAATATTTTCTAGTAAAATATGTTACTTCAATAATATTTACCCGAACTACTAGTACCTCCCCAATCCAGTTCTCCCAGGTTAAAGCTGTTCAGTTAGCCTCTCTCGATCCTGGTAATTATGGAAATTCCCGTGAATTCTTCAGTAACTACTGAAGTGGGAGGCACGCTCTACATGTGAATGTAAGTGTGGAGAGTCTGTGAGGATGTACGCGTATTATGATAATGCAATTAATATTGATGAAACATATTTTACTAGAAATTTTGGCTTCTTCTTCAAATATGACAGCCGATCATAAGTCCTTAGGAGAATTGGTACGAGGTCGAAGGAGTTACATCCCCTTCCCCTGAAGAGGCCACCTCCATTCTTACTTCAGGCGTGCGCTTATCTTATCAAAATTCTGCCAGCTCCGCTTGGTCCATTTCCCTTCCTGGGCTTCAACGGTCAATTGTAAAAAAAGAGCCAATAATTTTTACTTTTATATATTTTGTAATTCATTCCTTGCAGGTTCAGAATCAGGTATTACCTAGTCTGGTGAAATTTGTTTCCCTATTTTAATGTACTTTGCACAAGTTCAGGCTGATTTCTCGATGACATGGAGGCAGCCATTTTGATTAGATGTGTATTTCAATCACGCACAATTTCCACCTTGTAAAGAAATGTCAGCCACAGTACACGAAAGTGGTATACAAGTATGCCAACATTCTCTCCTCTGTGCATGCTGAAAATGCAAACATTATCGTACATCTGTCACTCTGTCAGAAGTATGTAATATCTGTGGAGCACCCCTTAAGGTATGTGAGACAGCGTTTAGATAACCTGACTGGAGAACAGACTCCATCTGTCGGGAAGGGGATTATAAAGGGACATTTTCCCTCCCGCAAATCGAGTGGAAGTTGTGAAGCCTCCTCTTTATTAGCCCGGGAAAGAAACACCTTACACCACGACTGTATCTCCTGCCAGGCCAAACTGAACCTTTTGGGATGAAAGATCTCTGAAATAAAATCTGGCGAAAGTGGACTCAGACCTCCATCCCAGGGCACGGATAATATCAGGTAACAGTTTTGCTCAAATGTAATGCATGTAGCAATTACTCTAACTCCGTGAGCCGAAATGTATAGCAAATTCGTTTGATTTGATGGCGAACAAATAATCCACTTTATCCAGCACCAGATTGTCTGTGCTGATATGTTGTCCTTTACCTCTTCGAAGATCAAGAACAGCATGATCTCCCTCGACGCCACCGCTAGGTCTTTTATAAGTACCGCTTCAGAGCGTGCACTTAGTTCAGCAAACGACCTTGAAATGAAGTGTCCAAAGTAGTCAAAAATTCAATACACAAGGCAGAATCCCCATGAACGGTAGCCTGTTCTTGGCAATGAAAGCAGGGGCTGTCATGAGTTTATACTACCCCATCCTGTTGGAACGGCACGTTCTGGTCAGCTGATAAAGCATTTGTCTTGCTAATTCTGCCTGCCATGGATTGTGCAAGTAGGACGTAGGTTTTATATGAGAGGTGAATCAATGAAGCCCCCAGTGGCGGTTCAGTCACTGTCTTATTCGGCCAGGTTAGCACGCGTGATAGCTCCCTGTTGGGCCCAAAGCCAATACATTTCGACGTGTAAACTAGAAATTTTACAGCATATCGGATAGGTCTTGTTCGATATTTTTTCTACTTTGATCATTCAGCGTGTCAGAGATCGTGTAACGGTGGCCTTTTAACGTGAGTGGTGCTAACTGTTTCTCCTCAAAGAGCCAATGTAGGAAGTTAGTTATAGAGGTACATATGCAATCAGCGATGCACTTTGTTTGCGCTCACACCATTGTGCAAAAATTCCGCTTATCAGTCGAGGGCTGTCTTGCTCGATCGAGTTTCCCCACCACTTGATGAGAGAACTGTTCGTGAGGTCTTGTTTAATATTATCCAGACATGTAGGTTAAACTCTGAATAGGGAAGGAACGCCTGCTGTCATCATTGCTCCAGCAGATGAGGAAATATCTATTTTTCCTGTGGATTTCGGCCTCTATATTGATGAGGTCGTTGATCCATGGTTTTTCTCACTTGAGTGGATAAAATCGGGATGAGGTGACACTCCAATACTCTTGTTTCTGTGTCACATTCGGAAACAAGTGCGTTGGATGGTGAGCATATGCGTCCAAACCGTTCTAGTCTGTGGAAAGTGTATCGGCTGTCCCGGCTTTTGGAACTGGGGTTGTTGAGACAAAAGCTAAGAGTTTTGCAATCTCTTTGTCGCCAATAGATCGACCAATCACAATGGGCTCATATACGAGTGAAAATCAACGGATCAAACGATTATTCTGTGTGTGTTAATTGATTCTTCTGGGACGGTGTGCCGGAATGGACATATGATGAACTTATCCCATGGATTTGTCTGTGAAGACACCAGCTTTAAAATTTCGAAAGAAGAATTCAAACGTATGAGGACATTCCCTCGTGCTTTCTGAGATAATTCACCACAGTGGTGATTTCGAACGGAATAAGAATGCCTTTCCATTTAGATTCTCCTGCCACCAAAGGAATGCTTCCAGAATGAATTTCATCTCTATGATATTTATATGCAAGAGACGACATTAAGTGAGCCACTTTCCGCTGGCCTCCTGGAATGATGGAAGGATATGTGTGCATCCATCCCGTTGTGCTCGCATTTCATACATACATTCAACTCGCAGCTTTTACCTATAAATGATCACCTGATGTAGCTCAAGTGAGGCTTTCCCTTATATGAGATAGTACCTCATGTGCATTGTGTGTTCCGAGCAGCAATGTTTAGGCCACCATTAGGACAACATTATCATTTTAAATGCCTCATGAATAGGTGACCTAGAACAGAAATGTCAGCGGTCAAAAGAGACGGTTCTTCAAACTGTCGACTGCCATGGGTGCGTAATAGGAACTGGGCACAAAGGCACTAACTATCCATAGAGTGGCATGAAACCGTCATGTTACTATATATATGTCTCCACCTACTATAAATCTTTCCCCAGTGTGAGTCTGTGTACAGATACAGACACAACAAATGTTATATTAAATCGTCATAAGCAGTCCCCTCTGGCATATTTGAAAGCTTACTGGGTTCGGTATCAGCCGTGAGTAATTAATATTTGATGGCATATGGAGAAATTTGTGTAGAATGATCTTCTTCTATGCTTTTATCTCGAGAACCCTGACTGTTAACTTATAATAGATCTTCTCCGGACTGTCTGTTTCTCCAGCGAAGTGCTCATGTTTAGTAGATATTCTGGCTTGCTGACGAGGGCTTCGCCATTCCCATGGGTGCAATGCGTCTGTAATGCTCTTCACGTCATCCACTCTACCCGACAGCGATAACAGTTGAACGAGTGTTTTTGTTGATTAGGATACAGACAATTACTGGAAGAGTGTCATTATATTTTTATGACATATTGCCGCTATTTATGTTGCGACGGGTTAGAGGATATTTGATCCACAGAACTGGTACATATTGATGAAACACGTTACATATTAGTGACCAGCTGCGATCTGAGACGTATGGCAGAGTCAAGTTTTGACGGAAAAGTGCCATTTAATCTTTAATGATAATGTGCCGTGAGTTTTGTTGAGACAGGTTACCGTTAGGGGATATTTGATCCATAAAAAAGGTCTATACTGCTGTGCTATATAATAGCTGAATGAGCTTTTATTAAATTTCGATCTTGCTACAATATAGTAACTCCGCCATTGCCGGTCCCAAGCCCGGATGAAAAGGAGGAGGGTTGGGCGAGGGGCTAGCAACCCCTCCCTGTAAAAAAAAGTCAAAGCTACAGAAACGCAAACAAACAAAACAAAAACATCACGGAACTGGGAGAAGATGGACCTCCAGCAGGAGACTTTATGACGCCGAGTAGCGAAAGCCAACCTAGGAAAGCTACCAGGCCGATGACCATCATAACTACCAGGACCTCCACTACCATCGATACATGGAACGTACGCACCATGTACGAAACAGGAAAGACAGCACAAGTGGCCGCTGAAATGAGAAACTACCACCTTACCATCCTAGGAATCAGCGAGGCAAGATGGACTGGCTCCGGTCAAAGGAGGCTTGCCACAGGGGAGTTGCTGCTGTTCTCCGGGCATGAAGAAGAGGACGCGTCACACACCCAGGGAGTCGCCTTGATGCTTTCCAGGACAGCTCAGGGAGCACTTATTGGATGGGATGCACATGGCATACGAATCATCACAGCCTCCTTCCATACAAAAAAGAGAAGGATCAACATGGATGTTATCCAGTGCTATGCCCCAAACAATGATGCTGAAGAAGAAGAGAAAGAGAGCTTCTACAACAGACTTCAAACCATCCTACAGGATTGCTCGAGACGAAACATCATCATCGTCATGGGCGACTTCATTGCCAAGATTGGGAATAACAACCGGGGCTATGAAGAAGTTATGGGGCAGCAAGGAGTAGGGGAGATGAATGACAATGGGGAGAAATTTGCCAACCTTTGCGCAACCAGCAACCTGGTCATTGGTGGAAGTGTCTTCCAACACAGAAACATACACAAGGCAACTTGGGTATCACCAGACTCAACAACAGAGAACCAGATTGACCATGTGTGCATTGGGAAGAAATTCCGAAGATCTCTACAAGATGTCAGAGTCAAACGAGGGGCAGACATTGTATCAGATCACCATCTCCTTGTTGCCCGGCTGAAGCTAAAGTTGAAGAGAAACTGGACAGCAGGGGCAAACCACCGCCAGCGCTACAACACCACGCTTTTGAAACATCCGCTTAAACAAAGAGAGTTTACCATCTCACTCTCTAACAGGTTTCAGACCCTACAAGAGCTGCTAGAAGAAGAGACCACAGAAAACAAGTGGCAAGGTGTGAAAGAGGGACCAGAAAACCCAACCAGAAGGACTGGATGTCTGTACAAACCTTGCAAGAGATAGAGAGAAGGAAACAGATGAAGGCAGTAGTTAACAACAGTCGCACACGAGCTAGAAAGATCAAAGCTCAGGAAGAATACTCTCAAGTAAACCGGCTTGTGAAGAAAAAGATCAAAGAAGACAAGCGGAACTATGTAGAGTCCCTAGCGAGAGAAGCAGAGGAGGCAGCTCACCAGGGAAACATGCGAGATCTGTATGCCACCATCAAGAAGCTGTCCGGAAAGTTTAGCAAGCCAGAAAGACCTGTGAAAGACAAGGAAGGAAGGATAATACCAGATGAAGAGGGACAGAGGAATCGATGGGTGGAGCACTTCGAAGAACTACTAAACAGACCAGCTCCTCAAGAACCACCAGATATCCATCCGGCTGACAGCGACCTGCCGATTAACTGCAGCATACCAACCAAAGAAGAAATCCGCACAGCCATCAAACAACTCAGAAATGGCAAATCGGCAGGACCAGACAGTATTCCAGCAGAGGCACTGAAAGCAGACGTAGAGTCCAGCGTGAAGATGCTCTACCCACTCTTCAGCCAAATCTGGGAAGCAGAACAAGTCCCTTCCGAAATGGTAAGAAGGCTACCTCATCAAGCTCCCAAAGAAAGGTGACCTCAGCTCCTGCTCCAACTACAGAGGTATAATGCTGATATCCATTCCAGGCAAAGTGTTCAGTCGAGTCCTACTGAACAGGATAAAAGACGCCGTCGACCCACTGCTCCGAGACCAACAGGCTGGTTTTCGCAAAAATAGATCATGCACTGACCAGATAGCAACATTGCGCATAACCTTGGAACAGTCACTGGAATGGAACTCGCCGCTTTATGTCAACTTCATCGACTACGAAAAGGCCTTCGACAGCATAGATAGACAGACCCTCTGGAAGCTGCTGAGGCACTATGGAGTACCAGAAAAAATCACAAACATCATAAGGAACTCCTACGAGGGAATGACGTGTAGAGTGGTCCATGGCCGGCAACTTACCAGCGCCTTCCAAGTAAGGACAGGAGTGAGACAAGGATGTTTGTTGTCACCCTTTCTTTTTCTGCTCGTGATAGACTGGATAATGAAGTCATCAACAGCCCACAAACAAAATGGCATACAGTGGACCCTCTGGACACAACTGGACGACCTTGACTTTGCCGATGACCTGGCTCTTCTCTCCCACACCCAGCAACAGATGCAAGAAAAGACCAACATCATTGCAAAAACATCAGCAAGCACTGGTCTTAATATAAATAAAGGGAAGACCTAGATCCTGAAGGTCAACACAGCAAACTCGACACCCATCAAGCTGGAAGGTGTGGAGCTGGAAGAGGTAGAGAGCTTCACCTACCTTGGCAGCACAGTTGACAAAGAGGGTGGAACTGATGCTGATATTAAGACCCGTATCGGCAAGGCAAGAACAGCATTCTGCCAGCTGAAAAATGTCTGGTCATCCACAGAACTGACAACTAATATCAAGATCCAATGTTCAACACCATCGTAAAACCTGTCCTACTCTATGGAGCTGAGACCTGGAGAACCACCACAACCAATATGAAAAGGATCCAGACATTCATCAACAGCTGCCTCAGAAGAATCCTCCGAATTCGCTGGCCAGACAAAATCAGTAATGAACAACTATGGCAGCGAACACAACAACAGCCTGCAGAGGAAGAAATTCTCCAACGGCGCTGGAGATCGATAGGCCACACACTCCGTAAGCCTGCATCCAGTACCACCAGGCAAGCACTCACCTGGAACCCACAGGGGAAAAGGAAGAGAGGCCGGCCAAGAAACACATGGCGGCGGGACCTGGAGAAGGACCTAAAGAAGACAGGCCACACGTGGGGACAGCTGGAGAGACTTGCTCAAGACCGAGATGGTTGGAGAGAGTTTGTTGGCGGCCTATGCCCCAGCAGGGGCCACAGGCGTAGATGAGATGAGAGAGATGAGACAATATAGTGGATAAAGGCCTACCGTTTATCGTTGACTGACAATGGACGGTCGGCTGTGGCATTGACCCGTTGTGGTCAGAGCCATATGGCAGAGTCCGGTCAAGGTGGAACAGGGCCATCGTAGTTGGCATGACGTTGTCCAGTGTATTAGGTTGGGACGCGGTAAGGGCTGTTTGATTAACATAGGCAGTTCGTACATCTGGTTTGTAATAATCTTAATCTCATTCAGTGGCAGGTGATAAAGGCGATTGGGTGTTGAGTCCATGTGATACACGGCCTAACGGTTTTGCCAAGAAAGGTTTAACATTATGCAACAGCAGGGGGAGTCGGAGCTGTCGCTGACCGTGTTTGCTCCGATCGCTTCTTAGTTGATGAACCATATGGAGTGCTATACACATCGGGAAGCCAGTCATTCACCCGCCGTGACGTCAGCGTGCAAACTACCTTGTCCCTCAAGGTGTGTTTGTGCGCCTTCCCCTTTGGTACCTACGGTACTAAAGCCCATTGAATTTCTGCCCTTAATATGCAACAAATGTCTGACATGTACATTTTGATTGGCAATTGGAGCAAGCTACACGTGTATATAGGTCGTCAGTCCCGTTGTTTTCCAATGTTAACAAAGTTTACATATGGTCTAAATCTGGAAGACAAAATAGAACAGAAAATATATAAAGATGTAGCCTTGCTCGTGGCTTGATTTATGTACTCATAAAGCCTACGTGCAGAACTACACATTCCGACAATTACTTGTAATCGTGGTTGTCAATACATGTAGAGCATTAAAGCATGGCTATTAATACATAAAAAGTGAACGCTATAATATCAATTCTAATAAAAGTTACCTCTGAAAGGCCAATTTACTGCCCATGGAAGTAAAATCACCGAAGCATCATTTATAGTAGCTATGAAGTGAAAGTTATGACTGAACTATGCATATAAAACTTACCTGTATATATCTGACCCCAGAGGAAAATATACAGCCATAGTTCACACAATACATGCACATAAAAATGCACTGAAGCGTCAATATTGATTTCTACGAAGTGGACACTATAATATCAATACTAAGATAGCATTACTTGTAGGAAAAGCCAACTGACGGCCTATAAGCGTCATGGATATAGCTAAGAAGTAGACGATAAAACTAGATTAATATAGAAAACTCACCCGTGTTTATCCGACTGTAGAGGAAATTATACAGGAATCTTATACAAGTTTTCTATATCACACACCAGTCCTACACATACTTAAATAGCAATGTGAGGGGACACTAACGACCCTGTGCAGATGTTACTACGGGTGCTTAAGAGGCGGAGGACGGCAAATGCGATGATACCCAAAATAAAATATCTTTCATTGAAGAAATGAGAGATTACAAGCAGGAAAAAACAAGTGCCTTTTTTCAGTCTGTGCAACAATTGGGTTTTCCCCAAAAGGGCACAATCTGATCTGTAGGAACAGTATAAAAAGCTCATAATCGACAAACTTGCTCGTAGGATGGAATGCAGTTTTGTCTATATATATATGTGTGTGTGTGTGTGTGCACAACAAAAATGACGAACGACAGTGCAAAACCAATTGTTCTAGTAAAATATGTTTCTGCTTACCCGATCATAACACCTTAGGAGAACTACTACCATTACCTAGCTAATCAGCCCTCCCAGGCTAAAACAAATAGCTCAAAAGGTAAAAGTTATATGTCCGCTTTGGTGGAAATTAGATAAAGTGATCTCTCTTTGATATCGGGATTGACACCAAGGCCCCAACATTCGTCGGTTACTAATGGACCTGAAGACAAGCTCTCTATATGAATATAAGTAAGGGAAGGCTAGGAGGGTGTGTGTTTATTATTGTTATTAGGTAGGTAATATCGAATAAACTTATTTTACCAGAAAGAAAAAAATTAGTTTCTTCTACAAATACCTTAGCCTGTGACAATAACTTAGGAGAATAGGTACGAGGTGGAGGGAAATACTTCCCCTTCCTCCGGACAGACCATATGAAATGTGAAATAGCTGCTAGATAACTCAACTGAAGAACAGACGCCATATGTTGGGGACAGACTTCGAAAAGGACACATGGTCCCTCCCGCAAATCCAACAGAAATCGCGAACACGGGTCACTCTGAAGTTGTCGAACAGCATAGGAACGTAACTTGTTGCGCCACGGCAATCGGTCCCACCAGACTGAGTTGCAACTTTTAGGATGAACGACAAACGAGATAAAAGTTGTAGAAGTCTACTCGGATTTTTATCGCACGGCATGGATAATAGCAGAGAACAGTCTGGTTCATCTGCAATATTGTGGCGGCTATTCTAATTTCATGAGCCAAGGTGTGGGGTTATTTCCTATATTCGGAATAATAACCCACTTTATCTAAGACAAAAGTGTCTGTACTGATGTATTTTCGCTCTCTGAGGGATAAGAAGAGGCGTGATCTCCCTTTCCTAAGTACCACTTCAGAGCTCGCACTGGGTCCTGTAGATGACCTTGAAATGAAGTGTCCAGAATAGATAGGAATTCATTACAAAAGTATGGGTCCGTATGAACGGGATCCTATTCTTGGTAATGAAAGGGGCCGGCATGAGTGATACTGATCCACCTTCACTGAATTTCAGCAGGTCTTATATGAGATGTGAACCAATGGAACTTTTGAGAGCAGTTCAAATGGTGTCTTGTTCAGCCATGTTAGTACACAGGCTAGATTCCACTTGGGCAAGGATTCATTGTCTTTGTACAAGTGTAATCAAAAACCTCCCCAAGATCGGATAGGTCTTTGCTTTGTCCGACATTCTCTCTTCCATAATGACGAAGTGTACCATTGATTGTGAAACGGTAGGTTTTTATTGTGATTGATGCTAACTGTTTCTCGTCAAAAAATCGTGAGAAGTTAATGATTGAGGTACTGATGCCTGCAATGGTATAAAGTGTTCTTGTGCGCACCACTGTGAGAATATAATTTCATTGCCTTCGTACACCTTTAAGGTGAAGGGTTATCTCGCTTGAACGATTTCTCCACCACTGGTTGTGAGACCTGTTTGTTCCATATGGCATGTATAAATAAGATCCAGGCGTGAAGGTCAAGCAGCTCAGGTTTGTGACGAAACCCCTGCCGTCATGGTTGTTTGAGCGGATGAGGGAATATCTCGATTTCCTCGAGATTTTGTTGCGATATTGGTGAGTTCGTTGATCAAAGAATTCCCATTTGAGTGACGCAATCAGTTTAAGGCGACACTCCAATTCTCTTGTTTTCTGTATCACTTTCAAAACCAGAGGTGTTGGAGGGTAATCGTATTCATTTATGCAGTTCTAATCGATAGAAAGAGCATCGACTATCCAGGACTTTGGAACCGCGACTGATGAGACAAAGGTTGTGAGTTTAACTTTCCCTATTGCAAACAGGACCACCATTGGTCGATCGCATTATTCAGCTACAGAGTGAAAAACCTAGGGATAAAGTAATCATTCCATTTGTATTTGTTGGTTCTTGCGGAATCAGTCCGCTAATACATTCAATCGACCTTGGACGTGGATTTGTCGTTGAAAACACCACTTTAGAAAATCCCAAACAAGAACACATAGGTCTGAGAACTTGGTTCAACCTTGCCGTTTGAAATAAGTCACTGCAGTTGAGTTGTCAGACAGAATGAGAACTCGAGTCCCAATAAGGTTCTCCAGCCATCAACGAACGAGTCCAATAAAGTTTCCCCACCTTCAAGATGGAGCCTCATATTATATAGATTGTGCAAATTGGTCCAATAGTGAAAGGTTCGGCTTCTGTCCGGATCACATAATCGTATGTAAAGGGGTCCCATAGAAGGCAACCTAGGACTATAACGTCCGCTGCCGCATTGAGGAAATTCATGAATTCTCTGGCGAGTGGATTGTTGCGTATAAGCAGGGAAGCCACTATTGTACTAATTCAATTCTCGTTCCTGAGGGAGAATGTTTAGTTGAGTGTTGTGCTCCAGAAATACATGACCAACATTGTGAAATAGTACCAGGTCGGAGATATCCTTTTTGACAAGGGAACTGAGGATGAGAAGGAGAGGAACAAGGGATATCATGTCTTGCTTTAAGATATAACTTGCTTTCTGTTTTGTAGATGTCGTCTTGGTAGGAGAAAAAAAGGAAATTCCTGGAAGCCGTGTGAGTCAGGATGTAAGTCATACCTCATGCAAGTCCTCACTGATTGCGTAGTCTTCCTACTGGACGGTACTTGGAAACCGTTCTTGCATTCCAACATGAACCTAGGAGCGTGGAGAATGAATTGACTGATTACGCTTAGGTCGAATCAAAAGTAAATCGTTTGTAAATGAGAAAACCCTGGGCAAAAAAGAAGATGCGCTGAGAGTGGTACTGAGTCCCTCGGAACCCATTCTTTGGTCCATAAGTTCTCACGGCAAATCTTCCCGATTCGGAAGCCTTCCCCCACCCACCTGGATCTGTGATAAGGGCAGCTTTAAGAAGATATCATTTGAGATACGGAGGGCCTCGTGTCCACTTAAGTTCGGGAGAACTGTGGTTTCCAACGATTGTAAATTCAGGTAGGACTTCTTCCCAGTGTCTTGTGCACTTAGGAACGTTCTACAACATTTTGTTGATTGCCTTGCAAATCCCTACGCTGTAGCTGAGACTGCAAGGGATGGAAAGAAGGTATCCTCTGTAGTTTGTTTGCGGATTTCATCAACCTGATCATTAAAGAGGAGATTAGATGATTAAGGTTGCTAGCGTAGCTCGTCCTTATGGTGGTCTTTAAGAAAGGTGGATGTAGAGAGCACTGCATCCCATTCCACCAGTTGTAAGTAAGTAGCTGTGGTTATGGCTATTGTAAGAGTATGTTTAAAACATGGGCCATTCTAGAAACAGACTCCCACGCATTCCCGGTGAGAATCGGGGTTTGAGAAGATAAGCTGTGTTCCACCTGCCATAGATACTAGATCCATATTTTAGCTCAAAGCCACGACGTTACGCATCAACAGCAGAATATCCAAATGGAAAACTGGTGTGTGGGGCTTGTAGAACCGCCAATTACAATTCGAGGTAAAGCTTCTGCGAGAAAAAGCGTCAATGAATGATTGGGACTTGTAATGGATGATGTAAGGAGCCCAAAATATCCGTAACTCTTCTAGACTGTGGAAGCAGTTGAAAGCATATTGAAAGCAGATTCTTCCTTTAATGAATGATCACCTGATGCCGGAAATATAGATAAGGGCAAGTGTTGTACAGGAACGAGGACGACAGAACTCTGATGGGAGTAGGAAGAAACCTTATTCAGTCCTACGCCTGTACGGCTGAGTCTTTACACATCATGGTAAGATCTAGTAACGACGAGGGAACTTTAGAGCAAGTTTTCAAAATCTTTGGACAAACAGATAGTGAAGCCGACTTCTCTTGTGCTACCTGTGAATAGCTAGAGCAGAATGTCGAGGATAGTGGCTCACTTCACACGCAGAACGCTATGAGTTAGGTCCCGTTACTTCCAAGCTGTTGGGAAGTAAAGACACCCTTTGAGTGGCAAAGGCTTGAGGACAAGCAAAGTGGACTCTCTTGGATACGGAGGTGTTAAGTTTGATATTGTACTCAGGAGTTGCCTACCGTCACTATGCAGGTTACATTAATCTATGAGAGTGCCTGTCGTACGCAGGAAGTACCGAGGGCACTATGCGGTTTAGACTACTGTATAAAATGGGTTCATTGCAATAAGTTCTTGGATACTTATGCACTAAGCTGGGCAAGGTACGCAGGAAGTGCCTAGCGGCACAATGCCAGTCTTAAAACGACAAAGTTTGTTTTTCTGGTGTCCGATACTGTATAATTGATTGTGGTTGTGGCCCATTTCGATAAGCGGAATAGGGCCATCTTGACTGGCATGACGTTGTCAGGTTCTTGAGGTTGGGACGTGTACGGGATATTGATCCACGTAGTCGGTCCGTTACTCTGATATATGACATGGTAACTGAGGCGGTTGTTGCTTTCTATCTCGCTCCCCAACAAGTAATATGTTTCGAACCCTTCCATGCAAACTGATGAAGTCTTCGTACCTCAAGGCGTGCTTTTTTGCCTTCCTCTTTAGTACTGTTAGTATTGCCGTCCTCTGACTTCTGTACTTATAATATCCAAGCATGACATGTATTCACAGAATGACAGCCGGAGTAAGCTACACACGTAGAGTGGTCAGTCTGGTGTAAAACAAATATAAAGCAGAGAATATATAAACGTATGGGGAGGCGCGCGTCATGCTTACGAACTTACGAGTGTCCGTGCAAAACTACACACTATGACAATTTCCTGTAAAACGGCGCATCTGGTCTGTACAGGTAGAGTTGTAAAGCTTCGCAATTACTACTGACGAAGTTGACGCTAAAATATCAATTTTAAACATAGTTACATGTAGGAAATGCCAATTGATTGCCTATACAGGTAAAATCACCGAAGTGTCGCTTATAGTAACCATGAAGTGGACACTATTACTAAACAATGCATAGAAAAATTTTTACGCATCCAACAGCGGCAGAAATTATATAGTAATACAAATGAGTTTTCTAAAGTACACACCATACATGTAAATAAAAATGAGCTACAACGTCATTGTTGGTACTTACGAAGAAAATGCAACAATATCCATTGTAAGACAATGTTACCTGTAGGAAAGGTCAAATAACAGTTTATACAGGTCAAATCAGTAAAGTATTGTGTACATAACCATCAAGTGGACACTCCAATCAGCTAATATAGAAAATTACCTGTATGTATCCTAAGTAGCGGAAATAATACAGCAATATTATACGAGTATTCAATGTCACACACCAGACCCATACCTATTAAATACGGATATACCAATGTGAGGGACGCCAAGCGACCTATGCAGGTATCTAACAAGAGCGCCTAAGTGTGTGAAGATGGCAAAGTCAGAAACTTTGTCGGCGAAGAAAGTAAGAACAGACAATTTAGACATTTATACATGGAATATACTTCCCTACTAATATGACACTCGCCCAACGTACTTTAAGGCAGAAAACTTCCAAAATGTCTATATGGATTTTGCTAGGCCTCACTGCCTGTGAAGAGCATGCTACTCGACACGAGCGGAAGTAGTAACTGAAGTTTTCAGGGAATTTGACGCCAGTCCCAGAATCAAGGGGAGATCAGTCTATGTAGCTGCCACCTATGGTCGACAACTTTTAGTTCTTTAGCTAAAATGTTTAAGCCTCGAGGGCTGGATTGTAGATAGTAGTATTCTCCTATGGTGTTATCAAACGGTAACGTATTTGAAGAAGTGTGTATATATATGTTTAAGTATGTGTGTGTAAGTGTGTGTGTGTGTCAATCCGTCGATCTATTTAATCTGCAACAAATAGCTCACCTTGTAACCAAGTACATGCAAGTGATCCACGTAAGACTCTTCCATTGTACAGCGGTCGCTTCTGTATTCCAAAAATCCATAGCTCTTATTATAGTATCCAGAAAGTAACTTTTCAGCAAGTGGAGCATACAAATCCTGAAGTAGCTTACGTGATCGCCGGATAGACTCTTCTTTGTTCTCTTGATATATGTGCTCGAACTCTTGACTTAAGCTGACCTGCAATATAAACTATTTATCTTTCGATCTATCTAGAATAGCATTAAATATCGTAGGCAAAATAATTGTTTAAACTCGAGGAATGGTTATCAATTTGCTCGGATAAATATAACCTGCCTCTCCCGCATTCCACTCTACATCATCATGGAGATAATTCTCTTGCAAAAGAAATGAACAATATGATCCAATTTTCTGCATTTTGGGTGAGTACGATGACTTCTCAAGATGATTGCCATAATACATATAACGTTTCCAAGCAACCTGCTAACAAATGAAGAGCGTACTTTCATTCCTGACCGCTCCGGTGGCCTAAGTGGTTAAAGCGTCCGCCTCGAACCCCGACCGAGTTATACCAAAGACTTATAAAAATGGTACTAACAGCTGTCTCGCTAGGCGCTCAGCATTAAGAGGTTAGTGTTAAGACTGGTCGGCCTGGTGTCAGTATAATGTGACTGGGTGGGACATCATGCTACATGTCTGCGGCATGATGCCCCAGTGCTTGACATCACTATAAACTGCCACCACTGCAGACATCGTAGCAATATGACTGAAAAAGTGTTAAAGCTACGTTAAAAATCAAAATCACACACACACACGCACTTTCATTCCAGAACTTATGCCATACGTTGCATCCAGGTGTAAGAAAACAACAGCAATACTCTTACAAAATGTAACGGGAGCACAAAGATCTGTAAGTATGCCCATCTTTAGTTAACGACCATAACTATGTACCAAGTTCTACAATGATCCATTAAACAGTGCAAGGCCAGCTGCGCTCACAAGATTCTCTTTTACACTGGATTCAGCCTGCGGGACAAAAAGGGAATAACTCTATCATAAATTGCGAGTACACAGCGATTTGTTGATATGCACATCTTGTAATGATGATCATAACATTTATCAAGTTTCATGGCTATCCATTTAAATCTGGCTAACTGATTGCCTTCACAGTATCCTGTCATACACAGCAATCATATGCAACTCAGAAAGGGCAATAACTCTTATAACAATTCCGGGAGCAAAGTGATTTGTGGATATACACAAATTCAAATGATGGCCATACTACTTAAATTCCAAAGCAAACCATCAAAAGAAGTTAGTTTAAATTAACTAGACTGTATTATACCCTGCACTGGACTACAAGACAAAAACGGTAATAACTTGAACAAAACATGTGCAAGCAATGCGATTTATCGCCAAGTGATGACAGTAATATTTACCAAGTACCATATCAATCCATCAAAACTTAAGAGAGGAAATTATGTACCGGACGGAAGGACTGACTGAGACAGGAAGATTATTACACACTACACACTCCCATCGCCTGTATAGAAGCGGGCATAAAATTCGACATCGATTATACATCTTTGATGTGACAACTAACAAGTGGGAAATTTGGAGGGAATAAGAAACTCACACTGCATATGAAAATAAAATTCATTGTTGCATTGCCGTAACCGATCGAAAGAAGACTTTAATCCGAATTCCTATAATGAACAATAAACGAGAAATAAGATACTTATACGTGACGACAAATGCCCTTTAACAATTATGAAGCTTATCTGTTGCCAACCACTAACAATAGAGCTCTGACTTTCTCAGTTTGAGGCGACTCCTTGCAACACTTTGGAGCAAAATGGTTTGCTGTAAAATTATTGTCTTAAAAAAGTAAACTTAGCCTAACTGTGTGACACAAGATTCTTACATTCTGTCCTGTCCTAAATAGTCACAAACGACTAAAAATGTAATCTATATTATATTTGTAAAAAGAATTTCATGCCCAGTGTTTGTAGGAAATATTTCTCAATACGCCCATGATACTCAAGAAAAAAAAGGAATTGAACTGAATTGCAAAATCGAAAATAATATTTTCAGTACTGAATATGATATGCATAATTGTCTTCAATGTATCTGGATTTACAGATACCCTCAACTTAACGTACCACAAGCTTCTCCATGAATTCTCCATTTTCGTCATTCGTTGCCCTTCCTCTGAATATTTCCAGTACTTCTTCAAGACATCTTTCATGGGCAGCATTGAGTGTGTCAAGTGTCTGAGTTGGTATTTCGATAGAGGCGAACATGATCGCAATGTACATAGCTATAGACTCGTCTGCTGCTCGTTGGCACTCCTTGATGGATAAAACCTCTAGTGTGTCATGGAAATTTGGAAGGTCGCCTTGTAGAATAGAACGAACATAGCTTTCTGCCAAATCGCAGAATTCTGGAATGGATAATACTTCCAAAGACATATGTTTGGTTAGAAGCATAAGTGAAAAATATCTTAGCACAGTCTTGTAACATTTTGTGCAAGAAACTCCAGCTTTAATCAGACAATATCCTTCATCTTCATGTACGTCATTAATACTCGCATGTCGTCAGAGGAACCAAAGTGAGGAAAAAATATAAATTAAAAAAGTAATGTACGAATTTCGGACTTATGGCTAGAGTTTGAATGCTACCAAAAAGTTTCACGAATACTGGGTAAGTATACATTAAACAACAACGAAGGATCGAGGATCATCTGATCGGGAACAAATGTATCCAGGAAGTCTAAAGTTTTTACTAGGGTGCGAGGTACTTCAGACAAATCTATAATTTGTATAAAGTTCAATGTTTTTCTATTTGTATAAATGATAAACGTTACTATTGTGCAATTGATCATATGTGTGAAAATAAATTTGTTTGATTGCCTATCCGACAATGAACTGAAGAACTAAGTCATTATATGTCAGTGAATCAAAACACAAAATGGCAACGTTAGAAAAATCTAGTAAAATATACATCACCAAAAGAAAGTTTAACAAATTACAAGGTTTGTAATAGGTAATGGGAAATCCGAAATGATGATGATCTAAATTGTCCAGATGACTCGGATACATTTCTTCGTTTGGCAAGTAAAACAGTTTCTGAATCTGCAAAGTGAATTTCTTTTTAAATTCCGTATTGACACGAACACTATTTATCGTTTTCATAAGAGACAATATATTTCATAGCACGCATTTGATTTTAAAATAAATCATGAACTCACTTCTGCCTGTAGCAGGGATATTGACATCGATCAGCTTCACGGGACTGTTCTCGAAGATGAAGTTACAAAATGTAACAGTTTGTTGCACAAAATCGCTATCCAGTTCTTCATCTGTCACCTCTGACAGCCTCTTGAGTACATTTTTTCGGGCGGGACGCTCGAAGGTAAAGCACTTTCGCCTGGGAAAACCATTTTTGATCCGGTTTCTTTGGTCATTGTAAGCTTTGGCATTTTCATCTGTGCCGTCGTCGGGCCGTAACTCCAAGGAGTGTTCGAAATATTCATCTGGACTTACCTCCCTGTCGTCAATGCTCAGATCAAGAGTAAAATCTCGTAGAGAAAGAATAAGGTCAGGAAATGTATTGACATCTGAAGATCTTTTATCTGCGAGTTTCTTAGCAACTTCCGCTACCAAGCTTTGATATAATAAGGAAAGAAATTTGTACGAACGAACTGGACATTGTCAACTATTAGCAGAATAAATTTTGATTTAAATCCATCAGTCAAAAGAAATTCAAATAAAAATAAGATTTCAATTTTTGAAAGTAAGCAAGCCATGATTCCAATA
>JAECUM010005805.1:0-52260 GCA_016617855.1 Megalonaias nervosa
GGATAATCTCGTGCTGGAAATAATGCTGATAATATTGCCCGCTGGAAACATTTTTTATCACTGTTCTGGATATTTACACAACATTTCGAGTTTTTTATTTTAGCTGGCAGATCGACATAATAGTTACCTCGTAGTGATTATATTTCATAGTGTGGAACAGTATCTCTGTTATCTTATCAAATTTCCAGCCAGAACCAGATGTAGTGCACTCATCTATTTTCTTCCATATTTCCTGAAATATATAATCTGAGAGCGATATTATTTCTGTCCCTGTTAGAATTCGACTAGATTTTGATGTGATATAAGGATTAGCAAAACCTCACGTTGCCTAGCAGGAAGCTGCTCTGCTGTAAGGTGCTCTGACGTAGGAGTTTTATTGACAAACCAATCCTTGGCTTTCTGTTGGGATTTCAGCAACACATTTAGCTTAGAAAGCTTTTTATGTAACTGCACTATGATCTTTAGACCCTTGTGAGTGGCAAGCTGGGATTTAATTGTTGGCTGAATCAGATGATATAGATTTGTGGCAGATAAATTTGCTAGTAAACCTTTATTATCGAATCTAAACTGTTATTGAAACCAGCAATTGCAGTTGTGATTTTTGTGGGCTGATATCTTTCTATTGAGAAAAGACTTTTCTTTGCTACATCGGCAAGTTTCAACTTCTATATCTACTGTTTTATATTTCTTTAATTGAGTGTGCTGTGAAAATTGTCAATTAAAGAAACGAAAAAGCTAATAATATATTCTGGAAAAATTTATACTTAGTGGACTTATACCAACGGTTAACGTACAGGAGATATTCTACGTTCACGAGAAGTACAACTGCTATGCTGGGAATATGTTAGGAGTGATGATTAATCTTGAAACAAAGGCTTCGTTTGGGATTCGAACTCCGGCTGGTTATAGGATAAAAGGGAAAGGTGCTGATGATACTGAGTATACCGAGATGTTAATCAAGGACTTTGTATGCTCGCTGTTTTGTGAGGAGATTCCAACGGGGATGCGAGTCTATCAGGTAAATAAGAGCATTACTGACAATAATATCGCCAACCTGTCTTTGCAAGACGAGATTCAACCACATCTGATTTATAATTTGTATGAAGCTTCTAACAAGGGTATTATCAGACATACTGAAACAAATATTATTGGAAATATAAATAATATGGGTTATCTTGCTATGATGATTGGTGGAACTAATACTAATCGGATTAGTTATAAGTCGCACAGATTTGTTTACGAAGTTTTTCATGGGCCTATCCGAAGTGGTTTTGTCGTCGACCACAGAAACAGAATTAAAGTTGATAATAGACTTGAGAATTTGGAACTTGTTACTTCGAAAGAAAACACTAGACGAGGAAAAGGTAAGTTTAATCTGAAACAACCTGTCCGTCCTGTTCTGGCAACAAACTCTATCATGTGTGAAGAAATGTCGTTTCCTTCTAATACATCAATTTCAAAGTATTTTGATGTTCATCCACAATCGATTAAATTTGTTGCAGATTGCACCTACAAATCTGCCACGTCAAAACGAACAGGATATAAAATTATCTTTCAATACGAATCACCTGCTGTTTAAAATATTAGCAACGTCGCTGTTTGTCAAGCAGTAATTGAGATATTTGTTTAAGGTTTCTTTGTCGTATTCGTCCAGGATCTTTCCGTATTTCAGCATGTGATGAAGTTCTATGCTGCTTAACAAGATCAAATTATTCTTTTCTGTTTCTATTTCAAAGCGAGCTACTATGTTGACATCACCACGAAGCATATTTTTTACATCCTCTTCCAGCTGAAAGGAATTTATAATATTAGCTCTAGCAATAAATCTTTCCATATTTGATAATTAATGCAAAATTAAAACAGCAGAGGTGTTCAGCGATCAATTTCCAGAATATTTTTTAGATCTTCCCCTGTCAAACAGTAGTGAGCCCATTTCATAATTGTGTCCCTGTCATATCTATCAATTACCTTTTTTATATTTCTCAATGTCTGATACCTCGGAATCTGTCAGTAGCACATCAACGCCGAATGAGGATCGTGTTCAACAAGAAAATTTACTTACTCTTTATCTGTATTTTGATTGCTCATAAACAACATGACAGCGTCGAATAAGAAGTTCATATTTAAAATTTTAGCTCTGACGATCCTTTTTATTTCGTCAGGCATTTTATTATAGTAATTTATATAAAAAGAGTCTTGTGTATATGGTGTCTCAAACAAATTTCTTGTTTGCGAAAAGACTGTTAGATTTTTATACTGATGTCGATCATCGATACAGAACATCAGAATTTGGCAAAGTCCAATCTTGACAGTCAGCATGTAAAACATCAGATTGCTAGAAATCTAAATACTGCAACGCACCAGAATTCGGCAAATTCCAATACTATTAACAGTCATCATGTAAAACATTTCAAATTTGATTAGAAACATATTTATTCCCTGTCAATGAGGATAAATTTGCAGATGAGATGAGTATAGTACACGAAGATGAACAAATTTATTTGGCAGCAATATCGCAGTATAATGTATAATATCACCTCGCTAAGAAAATTAAAAAGTTTAATTTTACTGTCTCTAAACAACAGATATGCTGGGAGTTATTAAAGCCATTCATAAATCGTGGACAGCTAGAAGTTTATGGCCGTCGAAAAAAAAGATCTGATTTTTCTGTTTGTTAAGAATTTTTACTTGATGGGAGAGTGCGCTCTAACAACAACACGAAGACAGTATTTGATATCGCTGAGTAGGCCAGTGAAATGTAAGTCTGTCCTTTTGAAATACGAAAATATTTACGACGACCAGATTGGATCGTAGGGTGTTATACACCCCACGATTTAAGCAAAGATTTTTCTATTTCACTAGTTGATATCCAGCTATTAAAACTGTCGCCGTAGCCTCTCCATTTGACCAAACTTTTCTTATCTTTTCTTGCTATCGCGACCTCGATGTTAAATATACCCTGACCTGTCCGCTGTAGCTCCTGTTCGTAAAAACTTCCAATGATTTCTTCTCCTAATGAATCTAGCAGCTTATACGTCACAGGTATTGTTTTTATAATTTTATCCACAACGAATACTTCCGCTTGTTTCATAAAGTTATACAGCCCACATTTAGACTTTGACGGTCATCCTGCCCTTGGTGGAATCTATCCTTAAGAATCTGTCAGATATAATTAGTGCTTAACAATAATAACTAACAGTTTCTGGAGCCTGTCCAAGTGACCACGTCACTTCAGTGTTAGAATTTGACCCGAGAGCTCTTTCGCTATGCTTACTGATATCAAAGTGAAATATCGGATAAAGGGTCCTAAACTCTTCGACTGAAATTTGAGATCCACTGTCAGCATCTTGATTCTTTTGCATAACTTCCATGAGGTATATATAAGCTCGAGACATGTCTCTATTAGCTAATGCTGCAGAATCAGCTGCAAAATTACATTCGATCGCTCCTTCTGGATACTGCTTAGAATTAATTCTGACAAATATTGGTCTGACATTTGGACTATTAAATACAGAATGGTTTTGAAGTTGACTTCTACGTCTATTCTGGCGTTGAAACAGAATAAATACATGCCTTGGTAACTGCTCACTTGGTGATGTTGTTATCCGCCATGTGTTATTGATCGAATTCGGTATTGCGGTGTGATAAACTTTGTTCTGCATGAAAAGTATTTTTTGTGAATGTTGTTAGCATCGTCCCAAGTTCTATTGAATTATCGATCGACGGAACTACATGTGGCATCCACAACGCTAGTCGTAAAATTAGAAACTGAAAATTATTAGCGGCATCAACTGGATCAACAGCATCAGCACGTTCTTTTTCAAAGACTCGAACCATTTCTTGGTAGAATTAAGAACAAAGTTCTCCACTTTAGATGACATTGTGAATCTTGTTGGTTGCACTAAATGTTTTTTAAAGATGTGAAATTAAAATATAGAGGGACTAAGAAAATTCCAAAACAAAATGAATGATAAAAATATCCAATAGAAGTTCTATTAAATATTTTAAAGAAATTCGTATCATAAAGGACCCCGCAATAGTTTGTTGAGTCTATATGGTTTTAAACTAAGAAACAGAAAGAAACAAAACCATCATGTTTTTAAACTTAAGTTATACATGAAATTTAAGAGGAACGTACAGTACTGTGAGCTAAATCCAAAACAATACTAAAAATTCTATAACAAGTTTAAAAGAATAGAGAGTTGCGAATGAATTTCAGATCCGTTTGTGTGTGATTTGGAATTTTAACGTAGCTTTAACAATTTTCATTCATATCAATATGACGTCTGCAGTGTGACAGCTTATAGTCATGTCTAGCACTGGGTATCATGTAGCAGACATAAGTCATTATGTCCCACCCAGTTACGTTATCCTGAAACCAGGCCGACCAGTCCTAACACTAACGTCTTAATGCTGAGCGCCAAACGAGGCAGCTGCTAGTACCATTTTTATAAGTCTTTGGTATGACTCGGCCGGGGTTCGAACCCGCGACCTCCCGTATCCCAGGCGGACGCTCTAACCACTTAGGCCATCGGAGTGGTCCTGCAATCATTTGTGCTGAGAAGTGATACCTCAGACACGGGATTAGAAAGCAGGGAAATACCATAAATACACAAAATCTACTAAAACTTGTGGACTCCTACATGTTAGAATTACTAGGGGCAATTTACAACAAGAGATATTGCTACGACTCTGTGGTCATAAACTAAGTAACAGAAAGAAGCAAAACCAACAAGGTTTGTAAACTTAACAAATAATTTATCAAAGTTATAAACAAAACTGTTAACGGAACTAACACTATGATGAAGTGAACCTAAAATAATACTGAAACAGTTCTATTTGTTACGTGTAGGCTCGTACAAATGTAACAAAAGAAAAGAGTGAAGTCAACAAGTTTTGTAAGTTTTAACAAAATAATTTATTTCCCTAGAAAACAAGATAAAAATATGAAATAGGACTTACGGTTTGTGAATATAATCCAAAAATTAATCCTAGAATTGAAAAATATAAGTCCTATCACTAAACAGTTCTAATTGAACCCAGGTTCGAATCTCGATGAAATTCCAATATGGAAGGCGATGACGTCAGATGTGGTCGTTTGTACTGATGGCAACAATTCCTCGTTGAATCACAATTTATTATGTTCCCGTTTAGAATTCCAGAATAAATTTCCACTGAATCTCTTTGTCCCAGAACTTTTATAAAGAAAGAGCACTTGTGTAGTTTTCTAGAGAATAAATTATTAAATTCCAAAAAATATGAACCTCAGAACAAACTGACATCAACAATAAAATACCTTGAGCTATGAGGTGTAGGAATACGACTGACTAACTTTCACCCGAGATATCAGTATTAATCCCAACTAAAACGTCATTTCGACACTCACGATGAGTCACATGGTGGCCCACGTGGTCACCCAGATGGAACAACACAGTAAAAGCGCACAGCCGATAGACACGTACGGCTTGAAAGAACTTAACGAATTTTACTATAAGATTCAATTAAAAAAAAAAAAAAAAGTTGTTTACAAATTGCAGCTATCACGCAAGCAGAACATGACCTTGATAATGACCAATCATTTTCATTCAATGTTTACAAACGTCTCAACCAAGGTGAACTAAAAACAGTGCTTAAGTCAAACTTTTGCGTTCTAATCAGACTGAATATTTTTCAAAAATATCAAATCCCGTGAAAATAATCACTACAATAAAATGTAATGAAACAAAAAATAAAATAAAAAAGACTTTAAGACTAACACACAAGCAATTTAATTACATATACGTAACATATTAAAGTACGAAAGAATGAAAACTTCGGCATAAATTTCAGAACCAGAAATGTTCTGCTCCGCCAAGGATCGTGACGATGTACATTACTCCTTTGAATAATTTAGAACAATTCCATATTATAGTCAAACAAATGAACACTTTATATTTCCCCTGAATAGTCCAAAGAAATAATATCTAAGTACAACATAAAACACGTCTGCAGATGATGTTACAACAGGAACACAATAAATAATAATGACTCCAAAGTAGGAATGAATCTGTTCTCTCCTTCTACACATCTTCAAGAGTCTATTACAACTAAATGTCGCAATATGCCCCACGTGACAGATCATAATGCTCAATCTAATATTTCAAAATGCCTATTCATGTGTCTTAATGCATCCAATAGGAATTAAATTAATTCTTCTAAGATGCCACTGACCGATCTGTCCAATGGTAGCAAGGCTGAATCTCGTAAACATGTTTATTATTAGTAACTGTTAACACCTAAGCGTATATTAATAGATCCTATGCAATTTTACATTCTTTAATATCTTAGAAATATACCTTACGAACGTACAAAATCCTGCACTGCAATTTACAGCCATGAATAAAACTTACAAACATTATACAAAATTATATACCGGGAGTAACAAAAAATATAAATATACGTAACAATACAGCAATACAAAGTTCTACAAAAATAATAGACGAGTGGGTTCTTGTTTATATCATACAGCGAACCAGTATGTTTTAACCTATTTCTAAGTTGTGATCAAATGACGGAAACAGCGTGCCGAGAGATTAACGCCATCTACTGGACTTGGTAAAGACATTTTATCTCGGTAAAGTTATGCAAGGAGTGTCTGAAGGAAAGATGTTAAGATAATTTTATGTCGGGATTATGGACAAGAACTATAATAATAATAATAATAATAATAATAATAATAATAATAATAATAATAAAAAGAATTTTGCATAAGATAGTGCTGAAACCATCACCAACGCGCATAACGCCGCCGCCTGCCGCCGCCGCCATCTCCGCCTGCCTGCCGCCGCCGCCGCCTGCCGCCACCTCTTATATATATCTATAAGTAACGAATTCGTTCATTGAAATATTTTCAATGAACAGGTTGAAACAATTTTTCTGGCCTGGACATGAAAAACAATAACATTTTGACCCTACCAAGAGTAGTTCCATCTCCAGCTGGATCCGATGTGGTAAATTAACATAAGCATTGAGTAAAAAAGGACAATGATTCGTATTTATAGTATCATTCGTACACTGAAGATAGTATGTTGTCTTAAAAATCTATGCCATCGATTGTTGAAGTATGTCGCAATGGGGTGTAATTTATATAAAAAACCATGCTATTGATTTTATTACTTGGTTCTCATCTTTCCAAATTAAAATCCAATGAAATACATATAGGTAACTGACTGAGAACCATAACTACATCCGCATTTTATGGATGCATACGGTATACTGACTGGTTTTATCGGGAGACATCTCAGTAACTGACTTCGTATTCATTAAATAAATTACAAATTGTTTAACACCATAATGTATGTGCATTCACTATATTAGGAAACTATTGCAACAACAAAGACATAAAATCATCACATTTTGCAATGCGAATTTTGGACTGCCTGCGATGTGCAAAACGGTTTAGGAATTTCGATTTATATCCTTAAGAGAGTCCAATGCAGATGTTATAGTTGTAACAAGATAACCGGGCTGGATTTCGGATTTATAACAGAACACTTTTGATGGTGATACAAATACAATGTTTATTGATAAATGACTTGGATGAATAAAGAATTATGATTAATACGTGCGTGTATAAGATCCAAATATTGGACAAAATTAACACAATCCGCATGAACCTAATAATGTAACATAAATATGAATACAAGTAAATGACCTTACACAGTACAGGGACAAAGGTTAATGATTCACAGGAATCTCACACGACGAAAAGAATGATGCGTTTTACTCAAATAATAAAAGATGATGTACTTTACTGATATAGTAAAATGTGTTCACTCAAATAGTGAAAAATGAGGTACTTTACTCAAATAGTAAAATGATGAAAACAAAGGAACATATATCATACACAATATCTTTACAGTCCCAAAACACTGAGTATAACAAACCCCAAAATTAGCCCACGGCTAAACGATTACATGCATGGAGTACAACAAAACACTCCATCACTAGCACACTTGGCTATCAGTCACACTGGTCAATCAAGAAGTCAGCATTTCAGGTAGTCACCGACCACCATTCAATTCCTTGATCAATCAAGCAATCAGCGCCCACCAATCAGTCAGCAGCTCCCGATCACCTGCTACTCGACAAGCAACACTTTCACTCAGCTCTACGGCTACTATGGTTCAGCTTTACAGCTGCTCTGGTCAACTTCTGTGGTTAGTTCTACAGCTGGTACCCCGTCGACTCCGATCAGCTGAAAATACATCTAACACCATGTACAATGCATGACACGGGCATATACGATAAGACGTAATGGCGTTGTATACGGTAAGCTATACAAATTACATCATCGGCACAACATTACAAAACAATAAACAGGTTCAGAAGTGAACCTGTGTCCGATAAGAATCCTATGGTACTAAACATTGCTTAAAAATGCAACTTTATATTGCAAATATAAATCTCTTGCTAAGTCACAAACAAGAATAGAAAAATATTTGCATAATACTACGTAAGCCGAAGCTACATAGAAAATATACAAAATTAAACGTGGTAGTACAATATTTATAACTTATACACAAGAAATTAATAAATAACTCACATACCTCTACAGCTGAAGATGTGCAAGTCCTTAAGTAGACTGCTCACTGACAAAACGTTCCGTAATGTAAAGATTTAGTCGTACTGTGAGGCATTTATACACAGACGATGCAGTCATACTTCGTCTGTGCACTTGATGTATTGGTTTTTCCCATCGAAAGCACTTCGTACGTGCGGCATAGGATGAACCGAACTAACAGTTTCGAAATATTGTACAATATACTTAAATCACACAAAAAACGAAACCCTTGTACATGTATTTAATAAATGAAGGGATTTATGCAATTCCGTGACAATAGTTGTTGAGAGATGGGACAAATTATTTTGATGATGACGAGGTGTGCAAAATGTATGAATACTCTTCATGACTTTTTGTTTCTTTGTACTAATCATCAAACGAAAGAAAAACACTGCTGGATGTATCCATGTTTTTAGAAACTGGTTTTACCATCTCAGAAAGAAAGAATGTTTCCGAAAACAGTAACTTGAATTTAAGTTCTTATCTAGATAATCCGATCTTAGTTTCTTTCTCCTTTTATGGCTGGAAGCAGTCTAAATGTCCAGTTACTTGCATATAACGTTTGTTGCACAATAAATTCTCTAAAAAGGACAAATCAGCACATACTGCATATACCCAACATCTTAATTTACAATGTAACGTATGCAACAAGTCGAGATATAGGAATACAAGGTAACGTTTGGTCAGAACATTATTAAAGATTTTTTTATTCGAACAAAAAGTTCATGAATTAGAAAATAAATCGACGAACTCTTCTTTTGCGCATAAATGCATGTTGCGGCTTTCGGCCCCGCCAGTTTTAAAGGAACACTCTACCACCCACAAAAACATCATATGGTAACATTCAGTTCGGATTTAACACAGAGATTGTCTTTTCCACGCCAAAGCTAAACTTTTTCCTGTATTAGCGACTGTTAGTCGATTTGCCATAGTCTGTCTTCGATAATAGCTAAAGAAATAAGCTGCATTGAGAATCGTCTTCTCTTGCAAGGATGGCCTACCTAGCTTTAGTTATCATTTCACTAACAAAATCACACTAACAGTAAATAAGATGTTTTCATGAAGTGTTTTCTTTAGCACCAAATTCCCCTACACATACATGCAGACTCTTCTGTTAAACTTACGCACGTAGTGACTGGTTATAATTAGTCGTGTAGTATGTTTTCTCATTTCATTTTAATGCAAAATGTATATAGTTCGTGGCATGTAAACGAAACAGAGTATATACTACATACAGATGAGTTTTAAATTCTGCTTGACTAGCTAAATAATTCTCGTGCTGCTGAAATTCTAACTTTCGGATTCGTTCCTTCATTGTATGGGGATAGCCTAGTAGGTTACGGAGCTAGTAGGCTTATGTCAGTCTCGTCTGTCTATTATTGTATATCAATGTGAGTCAACAATAATACGTTTTAATGGGTGCAGGCATGTTAATTCCGAATTAACTTGCAGAATTCAAATTTGAGATTGCATTTGTTGCAGGAAAGGTTTGTTGAAAAATATTTACATCACTCCATTTGATTGTCTTTCTAAAAATACGTGAAATTGTCTTATTTCTGACAACACATTGAGCTTTATGTTATGATATTTACCACATTTACAAATCGCTGTTTGCTGATTAAATTATTTTTTTAATTCATATTCTCCATGATTAACTTCAGAGTACTGACACAGTTCTATATTTGAATTGTCTAATTCTACATATTTTCTCAGCAAAACTGGGCATCTGTCACTGTCCAATGACGGCGTTGTACTGGAAATTGTCATTGCTAACCTAATCTGTATTTAGGGTTTTCGTAGTTGTCAGTTGTTACGCAATAATATAGGCAGATCCATATTTTGGACCTGTTTTGAGGGATACTTTGGACCTTTTGGGGGAATTTGATCCATACTTTGGACCTGGTTGGGTGGAGCACTCGTTTATACTGACTCACGCCTATGGATCGTTTCCAGTGTTGGAAAAAGACATTTCAAATACTGTACCTCCACCTTTACAGTTCTGTCTAATTTTATCAGCCTGATGTCTTTGTATTCCAGTTGAAGATAGTCTGGAGGCTTTTAGTCTTCCGAAAGTTTTATAAAGTTTCGTCCGTTATGCATAGTCTTAAAAGTTGCATATATATATATATATATATATATATATATATATATATATATATATATATATATATATATATATATATAATGTCTGTTATTTCATTTAATTTTAATCATCAGCATACTTAGATAATATATGTAGATAATATATGTATCGTTGTGAGAATATGTTAGCATCCACTGCTATAGTTTTCATCTGCCCGTTAAGTCGTCCACGTGAATTACAAGTCCTAAGCTTTGTTAAAGGGAAATATGTATTTTGACTTGTAGTGCACTGCTGAATTAACCTTGTTTTTAGTTTATTGTATTTTTACTTATTTGTCAATTTTGTCAATTTGGCGGCATAAAAAATTGATGCCTTCATAGTTCATAGGACTGTCTAAAAGTAATATTTATTCTCTCTGTCATTTATTCAAAAGACAAAATTTTCCAGTTTTCAGATATTCTCCCTTTAGGTTTATGTGGAAGAATTATGTCTCGAATATTTTACAAAAAAATATTGAAAAAGAATTCTCTGCTGTTCCCTTTTCAATTCAAAGTTCTTTAGACGAGTTAGAGTTATTTTTAGTATTATATTGCATCCAGTGGTTAAGGCCCAGGCTACATTATTCTCCAGAAAACTTCCATTTCTTTCAAACTACGTTTTTGATCTCATCTCTAAAGAATTTGGAGCGATCGCTTCATAAACTGTTTTTTGTGAGTTTTGTTTCGACAGTTGGCTTTGTTTTGTTGTTTTTTTTTTGTTTTTTTTTTGTTGTTGTTTTTTGGGGGGTTTTTTTGTTGTTTTTTTGTAGAATTTGGATCCACCACTTGAGACTACTTGCTTGCATTTTCCTAGAAATTGTTTATACTTAATTGCTCTAAAAGTTGTTACTAGTTTAATTGTAATAGTATCAAGCATACATATAAAGCGTAATACTATCCCAGGCCACATACCTTACTAACACATGCCACACACAAGCAGTACTTACTTACTTAAATTAAAGTGGCTTGCGCCCATGCGGGCATGCGCCACTAGTTTATGTCCGAATAGCGGATTATTTAATTGTTCCTGGGGGAGGAATTAGAGCCTCATCCCCACGGCTTTTATGCCCTCAAAGAGAGCTACTTAATTAGCCTAATGGTGTTACATACGTCGTGGGATTAATGAGCGCACTGCACGCTGTTAAATTTGGAGGTAGCGGGGAGAAAAGGAGGTCAGGTTGGTGCCGGTCCACAAGTCGATGCTACGTTTTGGCCTAAATGCTTGCTCAATTTCAATGGTAACCTCTGTGCTGTTTTAATGTATTAGTTGGGTTAGAGAGGTATGCTTTTGATGACAGCTGTTTCCTATATTGGCCACCTTGTGTGGCTGGCCTTGATGATCCTGGATGTTAGACCACCTTATACGTTGTTAATTTTATATGTCCTTATTGTTCCCTAGTGTTAGGTGTTCATTTGCCGCTTATGTGGCTGGACCTGATGGTCCTAGTTGTTAGGTCCACCTTATAAGAGGTAGTTTGGGGTCCTAGATTCCTCTACGTATTTTGTTATTGCCACCTTGTGCGGCGGGGCCTGATGGTCTTGGGCTTTTGACCACCTTATAGTTGGCTGATTTGGGGCTTATTTGAGATGTTGTTTATAAGGTTTCTTTGAGCTGTGATCGTGAGTAGTGGTGGTATATTAGGGTGAAGTTGGTATGAATATTGGTGTTAAGGTAGGATTAGAGCATGTTAGATTAGGCATTCCAGGGTGTTTAAGGTTTATATGGTGTTATCAGGAATGGATGTACAGTATGAGAAAAAGTAGAGAATTAGAAAATTAGAAATAGAGACAGAAGAATTTTTTTTAAAGAGTTTGATTTTGGTGGTGATTTAGTTAAGTCTACGGCTTTTAGCTTTTAATTTATCTCATTTATGCGTAGCGTTGATTTTGGAGGGGACAAGGCGCCTTTGTCGAATTGTTCGTGTACTTGACATCCAAAGACGCCTATCCATTGTTTTATGCCATTTGCATTATAAGTTTGGCTATTGATTTATTATTCTAGGTTGTTGTACCATGAGATTTGAGATGAGGCAGGGGCTCCAGCCCGTGCTTAGGCTGGTACATACCCCTATGTGGGTCGTAAACCGAAGCCCCCAAGCCATCTCGCACCCCTTGGTTCAGTTATATGGTGTATCGGCTTTTCTTGATTATAGTTTTTAATTAGTTTTTTATGTCTGGCAGGGTATGTGGATTTATAGTGTATCTAGTTTTTAGGTTTTAGGTTTTTTTCATGAAGTTTGAGATGAGGTAGGGGCTCCAGCCCGCGCTTAGGCTGGTACATACCCCTATGTGGGCCGTAAACCGAAGCCCCAACCCCATCTCGCACTCCCTGGTTTGATTATTAGTTTTTTCCCCCATTTATTTCTAAAACTACTTGTATTTTTATATTTTATTAACGAGTCCCGCTTCATGTATAAAGTTAATGATCTTTTGATAGGTGGTGTTGATGTTTGGGTTATTTTTTAGGAAGTTAGGGAACAGCCCCGGTGATCCAATCTTTTTCTGTTTGTTTATGAATTTAGTTCTTTCTTTCTTATATTTGTGGCAGATGTTCAGTACGTGGTTTAGATCTTCAGGAACTTGGCAGCGGTAGCAGTTAATGTTGGACGGTTGGGGCCCTATGTGTCGACCAAAACTGCTTGCTAATTTCGTTTTGCCCGTTATTATTCTGTTTATTATTGTTTGATCAGGGCTGTTTACTTTTGGGGTTTGTACAGTTCGGCCAACCACATTTTGAATGACATAAAATTTGCGTCCTTTAGTGCTATTAGTCCACTGTTCCTGCCATTTGTTGTTGATATAGGTCTTAATAATGCCTTGTATTTCGCTGACACTATAGCTTATGGTTACGGGTTTTAGGTCACTTAATTTATGTTTTGTCTTCTTGTCAGCCATTTCATTTCCTATAATTCCTATGTGAGATGGGATCCACATGAGTTCCATATGTTGTTGTTTGTGGCTTAGCTCTTTTAGTAATACGTTTGTTCTTTTTAGGAAGTTATCTCTTGATTTGGAGTTATTTGATTGTATGACTGTTATTACGCTGAGAGAGTCACTGATGATTACTGACTTTTTAATTTTGTTGTCTTTAATCCATTTTAATGCTTCCATTATTGCCCAGAATTCTGCCGTAAAAATTGAGCAGTGATCAGGTAATCGGGTTCTGGGATATTGTGTTCTGGGATAACCACTGCCGCTGCCGTTCTGGGTTGCTCAGATGTTTTGGAGCCATCTGTAGATTTTTACGAGACCGGAGTAGGATGTGAAGATCTCAGTTGTTATATTTGTTTTCAGCATATGCTCTTCTTCAAGTTTGTTTCCAAATTTTGTTGCTTGTGTATTAATTGATGGTTTTGAGGATATCCATCGGGCTTGGTCAGGGAACTCAGTGGGTTCCGCCTGAAAATTTGTTATCGGGAGCAGTCCCGTCAGTTGATGGATCAGTTTTCCTCCTGGTGTATGAGGAACTAGTTTTCTGCTGAAGGCTTGGTCGCATTTTAGTATGGTTTTCCTAGTCGGGTGTGTTTCTAGGTGAGTTGTTAACCTAGCAGCGTATCTTAGCAATAGTTCACATCTTCTTAGTTGAAGTGGGAGTTCCCCTGTAAGTACTTGTAGATCACCTAATGATGTGGACGGGAGAGTGCCTGTACAGATAATCAACGCTTTACGTTGGATCGTGTCCAGTTTTTTTTAGATGTTTAGGTTTTGCCGACTGCAGACGTCATTGAGAGTTTGGGAGTTTTGCGTCTAGGTTCACAATTACTGTAGGATTATATAAATCTTTAAATGCCACAGGAGAATTTTGACTAAGGTCTTGGCTTACTATGTGAATCATTGTGACTGGGGAGCAAGTTGCATAGTTTAGTTCTTTCTCACTTAGTGTTTTGCATGCAGGGCTGTCGTGAATAAAATGTCCTATCATTATTGGCGAGCAGGTTGTTTCCACATTTGGGCTATTGTTAATAAATTCTCCCCTCATTACTGGGGAGCTAGATGATACCACATATGGGCTTGTGGTGGGTGTGGGGGCAGCCATTTTTTAAAGTTTGTTTTGTTTCCTAACTTCATTTGTTCTGGCGTTAAACGCCATTTTGCTTAAGTTTCTACTTTGAGGCATTTATTGGGGTAGCTTAACTTTTGTTACTACTTTAATGAATTTAGTTTTGGATGTTGTTGGTTGAGTGAGTTATTAGTAAGAAAAGAGTAAGACTCTCCTATGACAGAAAATCTACGCAGAGGTTTTCAAGTCCACGAAAAGTTACTAGGATTCTGTCCAGGTGTTTACTAGTGTGATTCCTAGTACCTGTTCTAAAGAGATTTATTTTAGTAGAAGCTATGAGATAGTAGAGAATTAGCGTAAATTGATTTTCCTATAACCGAGAGTCTTACAGATTACTAGTGCTTCTTAATCCGCAAGGACTCAGTCCAGGTATAAACTAGTATGAGTCCTAGTACCTGTTTAAGGAAAATTGGCGCCAAAAATGGAGTAGTGTTGGTTTAAGAACAAAGGAAAAGTGAATGTTACGAACGTGGAGAATGTAGCGAATGTAGTTTTTGTTATTGGTAAGATGTAGCGAGGAAAGGTATTTAGCAAGATTATAAAAGTTCAGTTTAAAACAGCACAGAGTGTATAAATGTTCTAAAATAATTTCCTACCACTTTCTGTTTAACCTGCGGGTAGATTCTTTTGTTCAGCGGTGGTTCCTTTGTTATGCTGCTGGGTGGGCTGCCTGTTAATCCTTCGTTGATCCTTTGTCCTTGGTGTTTCCTTTATCCTTGGCTCCTGTTTGATTTTGTTTGGAAGGCCGGACTATGGTCGGATTCGATGTCTATACAACTTGTGCCAACGATGCCATACAAAACAACAGAGCGGCCGATGTGTGTCGGCAGCCGTCCTCAATGCAAAGTGAAGAAAAAGGAAAGGTGACAAACAGGACGGAGAACTAATTTATAGAAGTTTACTAAGCCATGCCACACCAGAAGGAGGGAGAACTATTTATATAAGTTCAGCATTTCCTTATTACCTGTTCGTTTCGCATATTATTATGTGTGTGAATGACCAACATACAGGTCATAACACGATGAATAACCTGTCAGGTCTGAGCAGGATTCGCACACTCAACATTCAGGTTACAGGGCAAACAAGCTAACCTCTGATTCACAGAGGCTCCAGAGACTTCTGTAAAGAAAATGCTAATTCAATGATTTTCTTTTTTCAATGTCCTCGTTGATTATGAATTTATTTAAACAACTGTCAAAAGATAGTGAACTGTCCAAACCTGCAACTGGTGTGTTAAGGTCTATAGAAATCGAAAATTCTGTTATCATGAAAACTGTCTGCATGGTAACCTAAAGCCGTGTTTCATACCATATTACAATTTCCATGGTAACCTCAAGCCGTGTATCATTCCATTTTATAATTTCCATAGCAAGTTTCATATATATTCTGAAGGAAACACTACAGTTCCTTTGCTTCAGATTCATATCTTTCTTTTGAAGACTAATAAGGTGCTTTGACATTTGTTAAAAGAAAATCTAGGTATTTGGTTTCAACTAGATCTTTGCTTTTTAAACAGTGCAAATCATTCAATTTCATTAACTCTAGTAAACAAAATGACGTGATCGGCAGTCTTTTTGATACTGTTTTGTATATTTATTTAAAATCTAACTATGAAAAGAATTACATTTTTGATTTTGACAAATGCAATAATTTACTTAGATATAGCATAGATTTAGTATAGTTTAAAAATTATTTATTTGTATTTTTTGTCTTTTATTTCCATTTCTAATTTCTCTGGCTTCTGGCAGTTGTTTTTATTATCTTCTGTCTCAGTTAAATAGTATTAAATTTTAGGTAATTATACAATGTTTTTTATCTATGGATTGATCTAGCAGCAAAATTTCTGAACCATTTAATTGTGATGAAAAAGTAATCCATAAATTCTCGATTCTTCCCAAAGAGGTAAGAACTATCAGACTTTTTCCTCAAAGGAACGAATATTCTTCTCAAGAGATTCAAGGATTAGATGATAGCAATGCAGCCTGTAGCCTCATAAATGATCCAGTTAACACGGCACTTGACGTAGAGCCACACAAATGACCCAGTTAACATGGGACTTGACGTGAAATTATTTGTTCATTTAATTTAGAAAGCACTTTAGAAAAACAGACACATTTACTCATAGATCACAAAATATGGAGGAATTTGAGAATAATTTTACAGTCAGCCTAAAATGAATCTATTTTAATCTACCTAATTTTATAACAATGGCAGATCCCATCCACCCACCCACCCCAAGGAAAAAGTAAATGGTAAAATTAAGCAAAATTGGTATTATGTTATGCTAGTCAGCGAATTAGTGAATTTTCCAAGAGAACTGGGCTAAATTATGAATTTTAACTTTCCGCTCAACTTTTTAAGGAACATTTACAACAATATTATCAAAGAATTTCATCCGCTATTGTTTCAATCAGTTAGTGCAGTTGTAGTATATCGGCCTGTCATGCAAAAGAAACACTTTCAAACCCCATAATGAACTGAATTCTTTTGTTTCAAATAATTTTCTCTTAGCATGTGATTTCTAACCTTGAATTAGGCACGAAAATTATATTACTAGTCATATTTTCTGTGCGAATGTACTAAAACAGCAGAACATAAACGGTAAACATCCGATATTAGCTTATGGGGGCGGTCTTATATATATATATATATATATATATATATATATATATATATATATATATATATATATATATATATATATATATTGGGTACTTTTGAGAGATTGACAGTTGTAAGGTGAAGTGTTCGCATTTGCAACATGCACAATGTAGAGAATATTTGCATACCTCTATGCTACGTTCGTGTGGCTGAAGTTTCTTTACACATCGTACTGGTGGAAATTGTACAAGCTCTACAAACAATGCTAAACGTCACGGCTGATCCCATGTACTGGAACAATTAGGCTCAATTAGTCCAAAGTACACTAATTTTAAGAGTTATTAAAATAGAGAAAAAGGCTCTTGCCAGAGTAGGGAAAACCAGCTTATGAAAGTGCAACTGATGAACTGCAAACTATATTTTTAAAAAAATAAAACCAGGAAATGAAGCTAGCCGTTTTTTCACAGGTGCACATCTGAAGAAAGACCAAACTATATACTCTATACCCCAAATTACACTTATCAATCGTACACCAAAAAGTGAATTAAAATTTCTTCTAACATGCCTAAGCTATGCAAGGTATATTTTAAATAGCCAGGACAATCTGTGATGAAAACCTGGAAAATTCTTCTTAGTTAACTATCCAACCATATGCAAAATGCGAAATTGTAAAGCCCTACATTAATAGATTTGCAACTTCAATCACTTTAGTTAGCCAGTACAATAAACATAAAAGTTCCTTGTTACGAGTGACTAACGGATATATTTCACAGAGTGGATGAAAAACATAGTGTATCCTTTATTCATTTGTTACAAGTAAATATCATGGATATCTTCGTAGTGATCAACAAGCTTATTGCAGTCGCGGATCCAGTGGTACAGGAAAATGAATCTTGTCTTTGGATTGAGATATAAAGCGTGTAAACCGACGGCATTTTTGGTGTCACAATGATGGATCCACTACATGTATATAAATTATTTTCAAAACCTCTGATAATAAATCATTACACAAACCCCATGACTTTAACCTCTGAACTTTCAACTAGTCCATTCCTCTGCTGATATTTTCCGAATCTAAGAACAATTTATGTATAAAACACAAGATATAGACTGTTCATATAGGTCCTAACAATTTACCCCTAAAAACTAAACAATTCACTCCAAGCACTTTACGTTTGATGGCTGATTCCATCCTTCCGAATCATGCGTCATGTGCTTAAAACGAACATACCTATCTATAGACACATGATATATTTTCTCCCCGTAAATACTGACCATTGTGACATTAATTTTTGACCTATTTGACCTCAACAACAGTAGCGACATTAATATCCCTTTGTAGACATCTTTGTAAGGTCGAGAACTGATGGTTTTAAAAAAATAGTCTCTAGAAATTTCGAGTGTGAAATGAAGCAGATTTTGACAGATTATATTCGATATATGAATCCTTGTGACCTGTCTCAGTATGGCAGTCGGCTAAAATAGGACAAACCAGTAAGGTATTTACTTTTATAGCCAGACAATGAGAGGCGTTTCTCAAGTACAGCTCGATATGTGTTCTCGATGTGGGAATGTATATACAGGCTTCATACGTCATATTTGTGTCACATGTCCTTGTATGTAGGGCTTCATAAACTCTCTTTAGTATGTCCTGACTGATAACTTTCCACTGAACCTGCATGCTACGTTATTTAACGTAGAAGAATAGCTGCAACTGCAGCATATTATAGGTCAAAGGTTACCAGCAGTTATAACTGACAAAGAAATCTTAAAGTTATTTGTCCGGAATGCAGCATACGTTGTCACTAAGTGTTCAGCAATGTTCTATAGAGAGAAGATTGGTATCTTCCGTAGATTATTCTACATTTCATGGTGGATATAAAATGTAAGCATTTTGAGTCTAATATTCCATTTTATAGCATAGATGAACAGTGTTACGATAGTCGTACATTATATCTCTTTACAAGCTTGTATGCACGAAATTTTTATTGTCGCTTCTACGGTCTACCTTTTCCTTTCTCCACAGGACTCAAGGCTAAATAGTTTGCCAATATCTTGCATTATATGTATATACTAGTGTTTGTTTGTATTTGTTTGTTTATTAACTTATTTAATTTTTGTGAAAGTTTTATGATTGTGATCAAGAGGTTTATTACACTTAATTATTATATCATCTAATCTGCTACAAAAGGAAACAATTATGCTCATCGTGATGCTAAAGTATATTCACAGTATGAATTTGGTACCGTAGGTCATTTATAGAGACCACAAGGTAATAAACAGGGACCACTACACAAGGTCATTCACAGAGACCACTACTCAAGGTCATACATAGAGACCAGAACACAAGGTTATTTATATAGATCACTACAAAAGTCATTAATAGAGACCACTGCACAAGGTATTTCATAGGGACCAGTGCGCAAGGTCGTTCACAAAGACAACTACAGAAGGTCTTTCATGGAGACCGCTACACAAGATCGTAAATGGACACCACTGCACAGAAATCATTACTTTTAATGTATGCAGAGAATTAGTCAAACACGTGTTTGCCAGCAAATAAATCATACTAGATACAACAGTTAACTACATCGACAAGGTAGTATTTAGTTTTTGAAGACAAACCAGTTTCTCCGTAAAATGTCTGGCATGTAAATGGTATTTTGTTTACGTTCGAAAGTTGAATGCCAAACATAACTAAGTGCTATTATGTGCAATATGCAGAAAAACAGGATGTAAAAGAAAGTGTTTGTTGCCTTTTGCACTAGACTTTTAAGTATACAGGACTCTAGGGAAACAGTGTGACCTCTGATATGAAGTCTTTTGTGTTTCAATTTCAAGTGGTTAACTGTGTTTGGGGCGGGGGGGGGGATCTTTACACACTATTCAATGAATAGACTCGTTATAACATCTGGAGTGTTGAATTCGTCTGTTGGGCTGACTTGCTACATACACCAAAACAGTTGCATCTATCTGTCACCGTTTATTTTTTATAATGCAAGAAACGAGTCTGATCTTCATTTTGCTTTGCCTGAAACTATGGGTGGTGAAATCCACAGCTGCAGTCCTGCTAGAAGATGCAGAAATAAGCGACGTTAGTGCTGTACGTCTACGTCTGGAAGAAGAGAAAGAGAAACGTATTCTTCTAAACAATGACGTTGAGGTACTTATGCTGAAAGTAGCCAGACTGGAACGTCAAATGACCCAAGTCTTACAAAATCATCCGGAAGGTAAGCAGTCTTACCGAATATAATTATACAAAAGCTTTCTTGTTTGTCAAATCATTTCATTCTGGCAGGACTGATAACCATATAGCTCGAACGGCTTGCTACGAACTAATATTGAGTGTGAAATCGTTTGCTCTTGGCAGCACAAATATCCATATAGATAGAAAGCGTTACTATAAAATAATGTTGATGAACACCTCTAGCTAAATTCTTAAGTTAATTCTCGAGTTCATCGAACCATGCTTAAACTAATTGGATATCTATTTCAAAAGCAGTAAAAGAGTTTGGCTAAATTGTAAACCAGACTTTTCGATCTGGTTCACGTCTTGGTAATATTATAAGTTGAAAGACTGGTCAGGTCTGATTCCATGTTACTGCTCTTATAAGGAAGAGTTTCTCAGTTACGCAAACAACCATCGCAGGAGGTCAATTAGCGTTAATAGTTCTCTGAAGTGATTGTTGGCAATTGATACCAAACCACTTAAAGGTTGAAACAAAATACAGATTTTAAATGACTCAGACTGCACACAAATGAAACAGTCACTCGTGGAGCAGTCTCTACTAACAGTATCTGTTGCATGCCCAAGTCTTGGTATCACTGATAAGTACCGTGACATCTTCGAATGGCATTGTTTTCTGTAGTAATTTGAAAATCGCTGTTTAACAAAGAATAGTTACTATTGGTGACATCAGTGCAAGAAATATTTCAAGGTGATATGGAGGTTTGTTTAGTCGAATGGCATTTCTGTACAAGGGTATGGAACTTTTGATGTGGTTCACAAGGGATTTACATTAAAATTTGTGCCACAAAATCGGACAAATAAGAGAAAATAGCTTCATATATTAGAAGCTGGTCCATTTCGTTACCGTGTGCGCATTATTCAATCCAATAATTATAAAGAAAATACTTTTAGAATGAATAATTAAAACAAACCGTTGGGAGTACCTCTCCAAATGAATAACTATATTATTTTGCCATGCATTCCATAATAAGTTTGGAACATACATACATACGTCGCTGTTAATGGCTTTCTTTCCTTGTTTTTCTCCAGAAGCATTGCTATGAAAGCACTTTTGTAGCACGGTGTTTGAAAACATACGTCATATTTTCACTTAACAGTAAAGTGATTTAGCTTAACAGTTTTGTGGTTTTGTGGCCTTCATGCCATTTTTCAGCACATCATAGGTTATACTTGGCGGCCAGCGTATGTGGATGAGAAATAAACCAGGAAAACCTGATTAGAACTACCGACTCACGGGAAACTACTGACAAACTTTCCTATATACCCACGTTGTCTGAGACGAGGTTCTAACTCACGCGTACAGAGATGTCAGTGATCCGTAACGGCATGCACCCAAGATAGTTCAGCCACCCGAGGCGCGAATTTAATTTAAGACTGAACTGAACATTTTACTCTGACAATGCGACAAAAATCTCATGTCTTTGCGAATATACACATGAGTGAAATGCAAATCAGTGAGATTGACTCTTCGTCAATAGTCCCAATAATCAAACCAAATCCAATGTAGAGGCAGCGAGTAAAAGTATCACGACGTTATTGGTCGATCTTCGTTATTATTAGGCTTTGTAAAGTTTCTTCTCGTCAGGGCTTTTTCCATTTGGAAATAAACATGCAAAGGTCACTGGCAAAAAGAATTGTTTCACATGCAGAAGACCCAGTTGTATCGGAAACATTTCTTACTTCGTAAAACATTACTAGATTAATGATGTAATGCATTTCTTGTGTTTTATTGATAAAGATAAAACAAATATATTCTGCATTAGCGTCATTCTATCGAACTTCCTCTTCAGACTGCCTTAAAGCAGAAGGATATATGCATCCCAACTAGCTTTTGCTTGCAGGGAAATGAGACTAAATAAAGTTATGCTGCAAACTCAACCAGTAGTGATGAAGTGAATCTGAATAATTGTCGTCATTATCTGATTATTGTAATAAGATTTACATGTCCGAGAATTAAAATCAAACGTACTAGAGGGGTATAGCAAGAGAGTAGAATTTTCAAACAGAACGTGTGCATTTGTATCTGTATTCATCAACCCATTTTTAGCTCACACACACACACACACACACACACACACACGATGAATCACATTACAAAGCATGATTTTCGTTTAGTAGGTTCAGTAAATGGAACCTATATGCATATCGTAATATAAGTAACTCATGTTTAAAATCAAAATTTTTAAGTTTGTTCTGATCCTTTGCCGTCATCGCAATGATAGAAAATGTATAATACTATCCAGATATGTCTCCACCGCTTGCAAATTTTAATAGTTTTCCAGATCATCAATAAATGGAAATGTCATATTATTGATATTTGGAAAACATAGATCATAGTTGCCTAAAGTAATCGGTAGTTTTCCTCACAGCTCGTTCGTAAATCTGGATGGTGATCTGACGTCTAAAGTGACGAAAATACGTATGAAGACAAACCAGCAAAGATACCTATCGCCCAAAAAAGGATCTTAATGTCTCCCTAGAGGGACCTAAACAGAGCCAAACCAATGCATCTGAAACAAAATCTATTAAGGCACGGACAGATGCGATCCATGTCCAAGTAACCTTGTTGAGAGTGCCAACCCATAAGGGGCTAGGGGTCGCAATTGCGTGCCCTCTTGCCAGTTTCTACATGCCAAACCATTCTACCATAATTATCATTTTATTAAATTACTTATTATTTAATTTTATGCAAATTAAAATAAGCTGTTTAAAAAATCGAAATTTGACCAATTCATAGCCATTCCAAACATAAATACATTTGGGAATATGGCACGAATTACAACAATAGTACATAACCTATAAATACACACACACGCACACACACACACACACACACACACACGGAGAAAAATGGATCCCTGGCAAGGATCACTAACTTTATCAGGGCAAGGTAACCAGCCCAAAAGTTTAATGCCTGTGGAGCCCTTCATAAATATACTTTAGGCACGGAAATGGAATGGAAAGAAACCTGGATACAGTAATCAAACCGAGTGCTCATCCAACCCAAAGAAAAAGAACCCTAATTCAAATGATATAAATAACAAAACTTTTCTCTTTTAAATTGTTTTTGATCTTTATCATAAACGCCACATGAGCATATCGGGGCTGGGGGAAGACACGACCATATAAAAAAGCATTATAATATTTGGCATAAGTCGCCTCAAGAATTAGTCAATTTAACCTAGCCGAGGCTTCAAGGGGTGTCTTGACATTTGGGCTGAGAGACAGTTAAGGGACTTCCGTATCTGCTTGGGAAATAAAATATTTATCAGAGCTCGCACCTAATCCAAGAAAGGGCTTTTACGACAATTTTGTTCTTGCGAATTTCGTCTCACCTGAAAAATCATAATAGTGTTGCCAGTAGTGGCCGGAAAGTTGGCATTCTATAACGAAATATTTATGTCGCAAATGTCAGCAATTACACAACATGTGCAATGTTAGAGAGAGTGATAATTTTTTTGGAGTGGAGAGAATATCCGATCCACAACTTATATAAAGCCAACGAGACGTGAGACATCTTGCGGCATACAACCCTTGCCAAAAATCAGAATAATAACGGTTACATTCATATCGCAGTTGCCAGGATAAGCAGATGTCCAAAAGTACTAAGTGCACACAGGTTTATTTCCGAGTATTTCATGGTCTGAGACCAAAATGTTTTATTATCGACCATCAGAAAGGAAATCAGTAGTCCTTATCAGAAACATCTTTCCCATTTAGCTTGCTGTAGAATTCTTTCTTGAGTGGCTTCATCCAATTTTTCTCATTATGTCTTTTGATGGTACGGATAAATCTCCTTGCGACTTATCAAACAAAGCCTACTCTTGAATTTTTATCTAGCATCTTCATGAAGTGTTCATAAATTGCAGGCTGAGAATAAAACTCAGTTCGCCAAGAGAGAATGACAAATATTTTTCATAGCTATTTGGTATGCAATTTATTTTCTTTTTTTCCGAAACTTTTCACTATGTCATGCGAGTCTTGTATTCGCAAGTTATGAACGACTACGGAAAAACATTATGGCGTTTTCAATCGCAGATTACCTATGTTATGATCCCGAGCTTTGTTGTGTCCATGCTGCTGCTCGCAGTTTCAACACAGGGTAGAAGACAGAAAGTTATGTCTGTTGTTTGCGTCAGAAATTATTTTTATAACGGTAATGCGATTTATTTAGCAGAGATATACCAGATAATATCACGATACAACCTCTCATATGAAGAATTGATGCGATTCAACGATGTCTTTGACATATTCATCACGCTAAACTTGCCAGAAGGAGAGAAGTTTATCAAGTTCTATTACGTCTTCCAATGATATTTCTGACATTCGGTATGTTCAAACCAGAAAGAAAATATTAGAATAATACCACACATTTATTTATCAGTATCAACATGATCACAGGCATAATGATTGGTCGCAGCGCATGTCGGAGAGATGTTGCTGATAATTCTTGCTCATAAAATTATCCCGAGATATGTTCGCCAATAAGGTCTGCTATCTTGTACGTCACAGGGATCGTTTTCAGTATTTCTAACAAAACAACAATTTCTTTGGTTCAGTTGGCCATATGACCTTTCTCAAATATTTTGTTGATTCTGTTCGGTCGCCCACATGATACTTTCTTCTGAAAAAAAGTTATTTACCACGTTGTCTTGGTTATCTTCATCTCTTTGACGATCTTAAACTTAGTAATAGATAAACGCGAAAACCACCAAATTTTGTAAAATTCAGCAAATAATTTATTTCCCTAAATCAAAAATTACAATTTAGAAAGACTTACAGTATTGTGAATTAAATCCCAAATTCCAAATCCGAATGAAGTCGTCTTGAATGTGCTGATGTGCCGGTAGGCTCGAATGTGATAATGTGTCAACAGTCTTGATGTAGAACAATTATATAATTCAGAATGTCTTGAAATGAATTTAAAATAATCTCAGAATAGTGATTTTTTCCTAAAGTCTATGCGCACTTTGTAATTCCAGTGAATAATTAAAACAAATAAATCCTCTCAATCGCAAACCTTATTTGAACAAAAACATGAAGACTGATTACACTACAGTTCTTTAAGATAGGAATAAGTAATTCTAATGTAAACAACCTTTATATAAAAATATAAGACACAATAACACGACCAGGATGAATGTCAAAAATTCCTTCCAGAACATTCTACCTTGTAAATAAGATTAGGTCCTTTACTAAATTTTCAGTCAACCAATCAGAAATTTGGTAGACCATAGAATTTCCAAAAGGGAATTCCAATGACCTGAACTCAAATCCAAATAAACATGTTATCAAATAAAATTACATTATCTTGAATTACCAACGTACAATTATTTACAAACTTAGCTATTTAAGATGTTGTTTCCAGAATGATCCAGGCCGCTCCGGTGGCCTAAGTGGTTGGAGCGTCCGCCTTAGATGCGGTAGGTCGCAAGTTTCGAACTCCGGCCGAGTCATACCAAAGACTTACAAAAATGGTACTATCAGCTGTTTCGCTAGGTGCTCAGCATTAAGAGGTTAGTGTTAGGACTGGTCGGCCTGGGAGGAACATGATGCTACATGTCTGCGGTATGATGCCCCATTGCTAGACATAACAATAAACTGCCACACTGAAGATATCATAGCGATATGATCGAAACATATGTTAATTTTACGTTAAAAATCCAAATCACACACACAGACACACACTCACACACACACACACACATACACGCACACACACACATACACACACAATGTCCCCTACAGTCCATAACCATGAAGAAAACAATTCAAACACACAATATAGCTATACATAACAGTTGCTTGTGCTCGAGTCATTCCTTGGCGTCCCTGTGTCGTATTACTGTATGTGCCTACCAGCTGCAACTCATTCAGATATTTTTTGTTTTAATTTCTACGAAATCTTTCCACATAGAATGCTTTAGCGTCCAATTCAGCATTTTGAGACAACTGCCTTGCCTTCATTAAACGTAGAGTACTTATAGATCCTGTTTTCTTACAGACACGCTTCAAACAAAGTATTATAAAATTCATCACTGTGATCTAACAAGAGCTTTTCTGGCCTGCGTGACAAAGATGCAAACGGGATTCTGATTGAGGTACCTGTTTAGCGTTTTAGTGGCAAACAAGAGGCATACTTACTGAAAATATCAATAATATTCAGCAAGTATTTGACGCCGCCATTGTTTATGGAATATTCTCTCATGTCGATTAAATCTGCAGACAAAATACCATGAACGCCGTTAGTAATAGCTCTGCTCCTAGCAAAACGGCGTCTAGCTCGCTTTTGTAGTTTTACTCGAAGCACTTCGTCTATTTTCGTATGGGCAAAAACTTTTTGCTGTTCCTTGGTCTGCCAGATTTTCGTCTTTTCAGTTTGCCTGTTCCAATGCCAATCCCATATATAAGTCCGATAGCACTTCTAACAAAACATTTGTCAATAAACGGACACATTCCCCGTTGACGTTATTGCCTACAGCTTGTCAAACATAATTTTATAACACTGTTTTGTTTTCTTTCGGGCGGTTTCTATAGCAAATGTCATGTCGCGTTGCTTTTGGCATCTACTTGAGTATATGGTATGGACAAGAACAGGCTGATCATTACCATCAAGTTGTTTGTCCGAAGGATTATAAGGGCCAGTATACTTGTGTCAGGACAGAGTCCAACCGCCTTTAGGCTTAGGAAGTTTCCCAATCAAAGCCAGATGAGCAAAGGCGCTGCCACATATTTTGCATCGCTTGAATATGATACAGTGCCCAACAGTATTGTGTCCTTAAACACAAATCCTGTAATCGCAGACGTGCGTTATATATCAGCAAAATACAAAACAAAATTTTGCATACAAAACGTTTTCTGGCATTAAGTATCTAGGACGATGGCAGGATGTATCAGCTGAATACAAAAGAATATAGGTTTTCTAACATTAAGTACCTAAGTCGATGTCAGGTTGATCAGAATAGCAACCGAGAATCATTGTTTTGAGAAAGCTTGAGTTTCTTTTTCCACATTCAGCATAGAAGATTTTCTTCATCACAGACATTCTTTGGAAACGGCCAGTGCAAGTTTCTTACGATGAGCTTTAAATACAGACATATAGACAGAGAGAGACAGATAGAGAGAGAGAGACTAACTTCTTGATACGGTATTTCTATATAGAATGTTTAGACAAAACATTATGCACAAATATTTTGTGTTCTGCGTCGTAGTCCTATGTTACTTACTGTTTGCTCCGTAGTGCATGACATTGCACCAGAGGCAGCCTCTATCCCAAGACAACCATTTGCAGACAAAATTGTTGGATCCCATGCTGCAAGCAGAGGTAATAGTTATGAGAAAGCACGGCCCCTACGAGATACATTTTTATCGATACCATTAGCAAATATGCCTTTGCTTGTAATCATGGTTACGTTCAATTTAACGTTCTCTTTTTCCGTTAGCGCCAGAACGTGTTATCGTTGGTGCAGCTGGCTGCTTCCAAGTCTGATTGACACGCAAGATTTATTGAACTGATTAGTGTTGCGTTAGTGTCAGAATAACTGAGATGTAATCCTTTATATGATATCTTTGGATACATTTAAGGAAATTGTGTTACACGATCACATTCACCTTTCCGCTAAGAGCATCACGTGTCAGAAACCTGCCAGCTGCAACTACAGCATAGGCATGATAATTTGATTCTACAACAAGTGCTATGGGCTGCGTGGCCCACTTGATTTCGATATCTGCCATAAACTCTTTTGCGCGCTCCATATGCTTAGAAACGTCAGAATGAAAATTGGTATATAGGTTCTCTAACTCGTCTAAAGAGTTTTGAGTTCCTGTGTAGACGTCCTGACTTGTATAACCTCCCTTTAGGACAAATCACGTTTGCGAATGATTTCCATTTAGAGGAGCAAAATTACACCCGAGACCGCCTTAGAGATACTGTCTGCTGTTGACCCTGAAAGCAGTACGAATCAAACCAAAGTTGTCAAATATCTGGCTGCTTCTTTACTGGTTTTCCACTCGAGTGGCAAGTTGAAAAGCAAACAAAATATTTCTTGGCAATTTGCTGCCACGCAACGGGGCTAGTCTGCATGTTACTGATATCAGCGCAGGTAGATACTTTATACTTTTGTTTAAAGTTTTTGCTGAATCAAGCCAAATTGTTATCTTATTCCAGCTTGTGATTTCAGTAGGTATCTTTTGGTATCCAGAGAGATAATTTTGTAAGAATAAATTGTCTGTCGTCCACGTTTGCTGCGTGATGTATGAAAGCGAAAGGATAAGCAAGCTCCAAAACCAACGTGCGTATGATGCATCTGAACACTATATCGATATCACGGAAAAAGCCAGATATAAAACTAAGATTTACAGGGGCGGGGAATGCTTGGTGTAGATAAGTAGGTCCTTGTAAACAAATACATTTCTTTTTTTAATAAATGAGAACAGATAAAAATTAACTCAGTGATCTAAACTGAAGGTCATTTCAAATTAATTGAAGTTTGTGACGCATCTATATGAGAATAACGTCATATTTTGTCGGGGGACTTGGCCGAGGATTCTCCGATAAGTGTATCAATCAGGGTGTATACATTTTTTTGTCGTTCTCACCGGTATTCTTTGTGTCTCTACCTTCAATGGATTTGTGTGGTTTTATCTATTGTCTGATAATCTATTGTCTGATACCTTTTTGTTATTTTATTTCAAATTTTATTGTTGTTGTTCTTTTGTTATTTAAACTTTGCAAACCTACTTGTAATTGGCATGGACATTCTCCAGTTAGTGCAAATGGAGGATTGACTGGTGCAAACCGATCTCAGTGCCCCTCCAACTACACGTTGCACGAGCAGTTGAAACTATGTTTCCGATTGTCCAAAGAAAAACAGAACTGGGAGACTGCGAGGCAAGTCTGTGAGTCGGAGGGAGGCCACCTTGCCAAGGTCAACACCACAGAAATTCTGCTGTATCTGAAGGAACAGATCAAGAACAGTCGATACAGTAAGTCTCTCGATTATTGTTTCATTTGTTGAATTTCTCTTAATAAATTCTTGACTTATTCCAGAAGACGTATCTTGATCTAAGGAGTATATTGGTCTGTATAGAAAGTCCGAAAGCTTATAACAATCTTAGCTGCAAAATGAAATGTCATCACAAGGTTATCATATGTCCAGGGTATCTCAATGTATTCGAAAGTAATTTCGCCTCATTGTGTTACTGTTTTATTAAATTAATTCAGTATTTTTCATAAATATAATTCTACTTTTGTGCTTATTTGAAGGCTCGCAAAATGTAGAAAGTCTTCAACTGGATGGATACATTTAATTTGATATGAGCTCTTATGTACGATCGTTTATACATACATATGAAACCTACGTTGAATTTGGTCCACTACGAGCTTAAGAATATAAAATGTGCCCGATGCACCCTTCCACATGTCGTAAGAGAAGACTAGTGGAGGCATGAACCATAACGGCTTGGTGATTAGCGTGCGGGTTCGAATCCTACCTTTGGATAAATTAAATTTCCTTCTTGTGTTGCTGTACCGTAAAATACAAACTCAAATGAATAGACTGAATTTGAATCTTAAGCAAATCTCACTGGCGTACACCATGCATGTTTTTCAGTAGCTTTAAACAAGATATTTGTCTTGAAATGTGTTATCGAAATCAAATTGAAGATAACATTTACAACCTAAAGTTAAAAAGATTAATTGTATAATTATTGATTATAATCTGTACTACATAATATTGCATGTACCACAAAAATCTATCCAATTAAACGACACAAAAATGAAAGGATATACCATAAATGGAATATTATGTCATAATAATAACGCGTAATTTCGTCACGTCACACTAGACAGGCTGTATCTTTGGCAAGACTTCATTTAATTTCTAGTTAATATATTTGGATTTTCAAAGGTTAATTATTTCTTAATCGTGTTTTTCATTATTTGACAAATTGAATGTAACATTAGTGCCCATTTCAAAGAAGAGATAAAAATCAAACAATTAGTCTTACATATTTCATTTCAAATGAGTACTCATGTGACAGCCACTACGTACTCTTGCACGGATAATGACCTGTAACTATTTATTGATTTGTTAATGATTATTACAAAAAATGTAATAGTGAGTAGAGTCATATGATATTCTCTGTTTGACTTTTACTCATGAAAATGGTAAAATAGATTTTTCTCTTATGAAGTAAACTAGTAGAAAGTTAAGAAAAGTAAGCGTATTTATTAGTTTGTATTTTCTGTATAAAAACATTAAAAAGGAAATTATTTCAAATATCCTATCATGTAGAGATCAATAACAAGCATTCTTTGTATCAGTCTGCACAAAATAGTGTGTGCATGGAGTTATCTTGCTAACTTGTATTTTTAGATGGTCAAATGGTATGAAAATATGTATGTCTCTTTTCTTAATCAGCACTTAATCATCATGGACGAGGGTCTTCACTGGTTTCGTTTTCTTTATGTGGCACTAATAAATCAAAGCAAAACGTTTCGCTGCATGCGATTAATACTTTTCAAGACGTGTCCAAAAAATTGTAAGAGAGATTATTAAACCTCTTTTACATTTCAGTCCCAAAACTTTCGCATGCGTTTGTCGGTGGAAATGACAAAGAGGAAGAAGGAATCTGGAGATGGGCTGACCGCGAGCTCATCGACATGAAAAGTCCCGTTTGGTACTCTGGCGAGCCACAGGGCGGAGAAAGAGAGAATTGCATGCTTCTGTATTCAGTCGTTGATTTTGATTATCGTGTAGTAGATGCTGCTTGCTCCTGGAAAGACCATTATATTTGTCAAATTGGATAGAAAAATTGATTTTCATGATGAGGTTGCAACCTCCTCCAAAACTGACCTGGACCTGGGTTGGAATCTCCGTAGAGTACGAATTATAAATTCTCTAACCTATATGATAGTATTATTTGTATTAAATATTAATTTTGCCTACTATTATCAAGCATTCTCCTATAGAATCCAGGGATAACACTTTCCGTTCTGTCTGGTGTATATTTATAATTCTCTCTCTCTCTCTCTCTCTCTCTCTCTCTCTCTCTCTCTCTCTCTCTCTCTATATATATATATATATATATATATATATATATATATATATATATATATAATATATATAAATAACACAATTTTACTAATTTCTATACCACACAAGTATACTAATTAGTTTTCGACTGTACATGTTAATGCCAAGTGGTTTGCACTCGAAAATCATACAACCATAAAGAAGAAACTAGGTTCCTTGAGAAAAGGTCCAACAACTATTTCTACTCTGACTTCTGTAGGAAAGACTCCAATTTCGTGTCTGCTGAATAATTGAAAAAGTATTATAACTGTAAATATCAGAATCAATTGTTACAGTAGAGAAGAGAAATACGAAATATTAATGTTTGTTACAAAGAGTGTCCCATACAAACGTTGTAAAAGTGTTGTATTTTCTCAAGGTACTAGAATAGAGAAGATAATAAGCTGTTTAGTTTTGTGCTAGAATCAATAAATGATTGCATATCAGTATGCTTTTCTGGTATACTAATTAGTATACTTGTGTTTAAGACAAATTAGTATGTTTGAGTTTAAAACAAATTTGTATGTTTGTGTGGTATACAAATTATTGTGTTTGTGTGGACAACAAATTAGTATTCTTGTGTGGTATAGAAAATAGTAGGATTTGTGGCATACAAATTAGTATACTTGCCTGATAAACAAAATGAGTATGCTCGTGTGGTATACAAGTTATTATGATTCTTGTTACGACTCTTAAACTATGTGACAGCAAGACGACAAACCAGCACGTAGAGAAAATGCAACAAATAATTTATTTATCTAAATTGCAAAGCGAAAATTCAAGAAACACTTACAGTATTGGGAATTAAATCGCAAATAATCCTAATTGTCCTATCACAAGTTCAAAAGTATAAAATGTTCCGAATGAATTCCAATAGTTTTGAATGTACTGATGTACCAATAGTCTTTAATGTCTTTGAATGAATTCACAAAAAGTCCTAAAATAATGTGTTTAACAAATCAATGATCATCTAGTAAATCCAACGAAAGATTTAAATATATAATTCTTCTAGAATTACGTCTGAATACAACTGAAGGCTCGGATCATAGAGTTCCAAAGACTGATATGAAACAGGAACGAATTATTTGTCTCTTATGTCCTCTTTATACTCAAATATCACTTGATCTACGCCGTAATAGATTTCCAATGGAATATAACCTGTAAACAAGACTGACCTTGTACTCAAATTTTAGTAAAGATCTTGTTTAATACCTAGAATGATGACAAAGGTCAGGTACGCAAAAGCTCTATTCATATTTCTTAATCACGGACTAAAAATTAAGCACACAATATAGATATAAATAACACCTCCCCTCATAAAGAAAAAGAAACATGTATACAATAAAGCTTTCTTTTATATATTAGCCAAACATACATATGATACTATAATAATCAAAAATGCATAGGAATATGTATTATGATTGACAAAAATATACACAATATAAAGCAATATACTATTTATATACACAGCAGAGTGCAGCTGGAATCGCATTATCGTTTCCTCTGATGTGTCTAATATCAGCGTTGTATTCGTGTACCATTAAAATTTGCATCTTACCAATGAAAGTAAGTTGTTTGCGATCACTGAATTCAATAACCGGAGGAGGAGCTGAACTAATCTACACTTCAAAATGTTGCAAAGCCAATACCAGAGCCACATATCGATTGTGAAATAATTTTTATGCTACTTGTTTATATTTTTTTAGAGAAAAAAAAACACTGGATGATCGACACTATTTTTATCTTTTTGAATCAATACTCCACTAACCCCTACATCACCTGCATCAGCACACATCTGAAATAATTAATTGAAATTTGGAGCTGAAAAATCTGTTACACCTTTAGGTCTGACCTTTGTCGACAGATTCCTGACACTTGTCAGACCAGTGAAACTTGGAATTCTGTCACAACAAATTTGTCAGAGGCTCAGCGTGTTTCGAGAAAAGAAAAGGATTGATAAAGACCGATTTTGGACCAATATTAGCAATAAATTAAATTATGGTTATGCCACATTTATTTTTGTCTACTGCAACTTATGTACAAGTGATATAATGAAATAGTGTGAAAATTAGCATTTCATTTTGTTCCTAATTAAGCATCTGTTTCATCAAAAACTCAACTTTTGCCTAATTTCCGCATCTTTGAAGTCCTCAAAAACTAGTAGCACAGTCGAGAGCAACATTTGATTCTGAGAGAAGACACTTTTTGTAAAGATCTAGCGCATATCTAGAATTGATACATGTTCTCGTTTGCCCTTATCCAATATGAAGAGAAAAACGAAGACACGCTTCGTTTTTTAGATCACCCGTTATATACGTCCCTTGCCATATATACCTGCTTAACAGTATCACCATAATGGCATTTTATGTTTCTTTAATCAAAACTGACATTCAAATATGGATTACCATTAGTATGGGATATTGCATTATGTTCTTCTGTTGCTGATTGTATGTTTAGCGAATCATAACACTGGTCTACAATTGTTTAGAAGTCGTCTGCTTCAGAGATAACCATAGAAGTCGACCAGAGCAGATGTAAAGCTGGACCATAACAGCCATAGAGCTGTGTGAACAGTGTTGCTGGTCGAGTAGCAGGTGATCGGGCGTTGCTGACCAAATTGGTGGGTGCTGATTGCTTGACTGACCAAGGAATTGAATGGTGGTCGGTGACTACCTATAATGCTGATTGCTTGATTGACCAGTGTGACTGGTAGCCAAGTGTACTAGTGACGGAGTGTTTTGTGTTACTCCATGCATGTAATCTTTGAGCCGTGGGCTAATTTGGGGGTTTGTTATACCCAGTGTTTTGGGAGTGCAAAGATATTTTGTATGATATCTATCCCCTTGGTTTCATCATTTTACTATTTGAGTAAAGTACCTCATTTTGCACTGTTTGAGTGAATACATTTTGCTATATGAGTAAAGTATATGATTTTTACTATTTTGAGTAAAACGCATCATTCTTTTCGTCTTGTGAAATTACTGTGAATCGTTCAACTTTGTCCTTGTACCGTGTAAGGTCGTTTATTTGTATTTATATTTGTTGCATGATTAGGTTCGTGCGGATTGTGTTAATTTATCCAATATTTGTATCTTATACACGCATACATTAATCATAATTCTTTTTCCATTCAAGCCGTACGTCAATAAACATTGTATTTGCATCACCATCAAAAATGTTCTGTTGTGAATCCGAAATCCAACCCGGTTAACTTATTACACTTGTTACTGTCCAGCAATAGTCAATAGTCTGCAAGTATTGATGCGCTCCATTTACCCTGACAGAGTTTCTTCATTGTTGCAATGTCCTGGTGAAATCGCTTGCCATGCTCATCGCTCACTGATCTGCAGTTTGGTGGGGAAAAAAATCTAAACTAGAGTGCAAAAAAAAATGTATCTTTAGTGACATGTTGCAACCAAGGATTTTGAATGCCTTGAGGAGATTTTGCACCAACTCCCTGTAGTTGTCTGCTTTGCTGTTTCCTAGAAATTTTTTGCCACTAACTGGAAGGCTTTCCATGCCAGCTTCAGATTGCATCATTCATTGATTTGCCTAAAAAGCAAGTATTGTCCAAACCCAGTCATAGATTTATTCATAAATACAGTCAAAGATGTATTTAAGTCATTTCTGGTTTAAATTGATATCCCTTCCCTTTATACTCACTTATCCTCCGCCATTCCCAAGTCAAGACTCGTATATTGTTACGTATATGCAATTAAATTTCTTGTGTGTTAGTTTTAAACTTCTTTTTTATTTGATTTTTGTTTCATTACATTTTATTGTAATGATAATTTTCATTGGATTTGAATCTCTTTTTCGGACAATTGACTTGACCCGATTAGATTATAACGTTACTTCAGCACTATTTTTAGCTCATAGATTTTTTAGATTTTGTAAACAACGAGTGATAACGATTACCAAGGTCATTTTCGGCCCACGTGTTAGCTGATTTGTAAACAGCCTTTCTTTTTTATATATTTCCAGTGTGAGAAATTGATTCTTAGATAGGGCTATTCTAGCTACGTGATAATTGTCATTTTTTTATTGCGCTTTTCAAGTTAGAAATCACGTAGCCTGTCACATAAGCCACCATGTGATCTAAAATCGAGACTTAAAACAGCTATTTTCTACTAGATCTAGTCAGAGTCTTATCTTTACACCTTGAGGGTACAAGGTGCTTCAATTGTTGATGTCAGATTGTTTTGAAGTTCATTTACCTTTTGGAAAGTAATAATTCATTCTCTAGAAAACTACACATGTGCTTCATATTTATAAAAGTTCTGGGAGAAAGATATTCAGTGGAAATTTATTCTGGAATTCTAAGCAGAACATTATAAATTGTGTTTCAAAGAGGAATTGTTGCCATTTGTTCAACGACTTCATCTGACGTCATCGCCTTCCATATTGGAATATTATCGAGATTCGAACCTGGACTCAATTAGAACTGTTTAGTGATAGGACTTATATTTTTCAATTTTAGGATTAATGTTTGGATTATATTCACAAACCCTAAGTCCTATTTCCTATTTTTATATTGTTTTCTAGGGAAATAAATCATTTTTGTTAAATTTACAAAGCTTGTTGGCTTCACTCTTTTCTTTTGTTACTTTTGTACGGGCCTACACCTAACAATATGCTGACCCAGTATCATATGTTTAACACGAGAGCCAATCAACAATTTTAAGCATCATTTTCGTTCTCACTGACCCAGAATTAGTAAAGTTTGACTACATTTATTTCGGAAGCATTTTCGCTGTAGACCAATGATAATCGTAATATCTGGATGAGATTAACTAATTATTAAACAGGAGCATCAAGATCTAAAGCAAAAACAAAATCAAGAAGCAACCCTTTTTGACCACAATGATCTGCATAAAGGAATGATGGTAAGAAAAAAAAATCCTCATGTATTTTAGTTTCATTACTTTGACCTTTTTAAGTTGCATTTCTTATCTATATTCTGCTATTGTATGATTTAATATTCAGATTGTATCTACGTTTTTTGAGCAGATATAGGTATATATTTCACGAATGAAGTAGAAACATTGTATTGTCCAGAGTGATGAACCACTTTAAACATCACGTTTCCCACACTTCACGAGTGAAATAATTCCTTATATCTACTTAAAAACATTCATTTTCTTTTCATTATATATTTTCAGGCATAAACCTTCGATTACATGTATATGTTCTCAATTATGTGTCAATGCGATTAACAGCTACATCGATAAAAACGAAGTTCCGAAATTTTACAATATTCGTAGGACAGCGACTTATTGCTAAGTTAGACTATACGTATAATGCTTCAGATTGTGTATTTTGCCAAATTAGTTCGTGTTTTCAAGCGAAAATGAAGAGACGTTTAGTTTCGTTAGCACATTTCTTGATATAATGAACATTGAGGATATTGATGGTTTGGGAGTACTAAAGCAACATGAGAGCATCCATTAAACAACAGAATTTACTGATTCTGAATTTACTTTTAAGGATTTTGGCTAATATTTTTGCTTATTTCTGTACTGAGAAGTAAAGTTTTGCATTTTTGCAGGCTTGTAGTCTATTTCGGTAGGAGAATTTGCACCTTATTTTAATCATTACTTAAGTTTGGTTGCAATCGACACTAACCAATGCCTGATTGATTTTTCTTTTCAACATGATCATGATTGTGCTAACATTTAAAAGCGCTATTGAAACAATTTATATAGTTCATGTGAAAACCTATTTGTAAAAACGTTTGTACTTGAAGCTTGCTTTTTGGGTTTTCGTTTGATGCATTATTTATGGTACCGTTTCATTAATCATATCAACATAAACTAGACGGTCAACAGTGTTCACACATTTTAGATCAATTTATTCTGATGCCTGGGTGAGGCAGATAAGGAAAGGAATAAGATAAAGCAACATAGTCCTGCATATGGAAGTAGAGGTCTGAGGAACATACATATAAAGACAGATATATTTCTAATCCTCTCTTGACCATATCAAATTCTCAGCAATTTTTTCAAAATGTGAAAACTATTAAACTACTTTTTGTCTTTAAAAGGATACCCATCTAATATTTCTGGTAACATCAAAATATGAACTTGTGTTCAAAAGAGAAAAGTGTTCTAATTATTTTAACCCAAACTGCATTTCCCATGCTTCTCTCTCTCTCTCTCTCTCTCTCTCTCTCTCTCTCTCTCTCTCTCCATTGGTGCTCTGATTACAGTAATGGGAAAAATGACTAAGAAGAGTAGCTGTAAACTCGAACTATAAAAAAATAAATAAATGTTTCACCAAATTTTGAATAGAAATACTAAAACCATAAAAAAGTAAATGCTTCACCAAATTTTAAATATAAATACTCGAACCAAAGAAAACTAAATGTTTCACCACATTTTATAAAAATTCGAATCATAGAAACCTGACATTTCATCAAATTTTAAATAGCAATACTTGAACCTTAGAACTGTTATGAAAATGATTTTGGTCGGCAATATCAGCACATTTTATGATATGATGATGATTGAAGATAAGAGTTCTCTTCATCATGCCCAATCTATTGACGGACATTCTCCGATCGATCGAGAGATGACAGATAGTTCGAGCCTCCTTTACGGAGGTGTCACTCCAAGTGATGAGGATGCCATTTTACATCGTTGGAGTGCGAGAGGCACTGAGCTCGAACTGTAAAAAAGACGAATTATTCATCATGAAGTCCAACAGGAAACTGTTCCCGCACGGCTTTAGGATTTGCTTAACGCAGTTCTGGAAAGCGGAGAATCATAACAGTAGTGAGTGGGGATACCGTAGGGCCTATTAGAACATATAAGGTAACACAGGAGGTTGTACTCTGGGGGAGTCTATGGGAATTTAACATGATGGGACTATCTGGAGAACTAGATAGGAACTGAACATGGATGGGACTATATAGGGACAAGGGGAATTGAACAGGGGTGACGTCAAGGTACTGGACACTGGGGAAACAATGGTAACAATGTTGCAAGTGGCTGACCTCAATCGGGCGGAACAGTGTGGCAAGGGGGTGACCTGAATACGCGCTACTCTAGGAACAAATAGAGACATAGATATTGAGACGTGGTTAGAAACACGGTTAGAGACAGGGTTAGGAACATAGAGACATAGACATACATAGATTTATCAGGTCTCTCAGTATCACACAAAACATCGACAAAGTATTTATTTAGGCGAGAGAGAATAGGTATCTTTTCGAAGCAATGGAGTAGCCCTGAAAAGGGCCGAATAACTTTTTCTAATTTCTCTCCTCTCTTCTTCTTCTCCACCTTCTTCTCATCTTATCCATTAAATTTGTCTTCTTCTTCTTCCCATTCTCTTTCTCCCCCTCCTCCTTCTTATTTTGTTTCCTTTTCTCAATGTCCTCTTCTTTTCCAAGCTTAGCGTTGTGAGCTCTCATTTGCTGATTTTCCTCTTTGTCCTCCTTCTCCTCCTTGTCCTGTTTTATCAGGTCTCTCAGCCTTTCCTTGGCCTTTTGTAAATTATTGATCTCCATCTTTACTCGGTGGAGACTATAACATCCATCTTCCAACCTGACCAGCATCTCTTCTACCATCCCTAACTCGTTCACGAGTTCTTGCAATTTCATCCTCTTGTCCATGTAGTTCAATGCCATTTTTGATTATTCAATGTTGAATGGTGCGAATGATGAACGCTATACTTTATATACCTCAAGCACGGACGTGAAGGAAAACATCCCCTCTCACCAACTACCCATATCACCAAACAATCCACAGAGATAGTAGTGCTGACCTAAAATACATTTTTTACAAGCCAGCACGCAAATACCAAACGTACGCGCGCACATGTACATACACACACACACACACACACAAACACACAACACTATTTTTTGTGTTTAGGGACAAGTGTTTTTTGTTAAGAGAAAAAACAAACACACATATACACACTAACGTACGCACACACACACACACACACACACACTATCATATCAGCAAAGGAGTTAGTGTTTATAGTCACACTACTCCACATTCACACATAACAAACACTCATAAGTGTAGGGACAAGTGGTTTGTTAAAGAAAAAAGACACACAGATACACACACACACACACACACACACACACACACACACACACACACACACAATCATATTATTGGCAACTTGATTAGGATCTCATTTCTAGAGATATGTTTAGCCCTGAGAAGGGCTATTTTTGTGAACTCCAAATACACCTCTTAAGGTCTGCACCTTCCAGGCCGGGCACCAAACACGCATCGCCTACTCCAGTCCTTCTCCCAAATGATGTGTGTGGTTGGGAGTGCAGATGGTTGATGAGTGACCTCATCGTCCCAATTTTCACTTTGAGTGATAGTGAATACTTGCTCCCTCTGTCTTCTCCTATGCCAGATCCGGAGATGATGAGGTTTCTGCGGATCCCATTCTTGCCGCTGTCTCTCCAACTCTTCGTCCCAGTTTTCTATCTGTGGGACAGCGGCTCTTGGTACTGGTGGTAATGGTTGTTGCTGTGGCTGACGTGGTGGCGGTGGTGGTGGTGTTGGTGTCCTGACTTCAGGTTTCACCTCACACAGAGGCCTAATCATGAGGTGAGGAAGGATCCTTTCTTTCTTCTTTTCCTTGTCCTCTTCTCTTTTCATCTTCTCCTCCTCTTCTTCCAGCTGGGATGCTTCTGCTATCGCCTCCATAGACAGCTCGTCCAGCAGGCGCCTGGCATACTCCAGGTGCATTTGAAGATCATGAAGTTTGTCTAGTCTATTCATATTGATAAGTCAACGATGGGTAGCCAGACTGACGAACACTATACTTTATATACTTCAAGCACGGACGTGAAGTAAAACATCCCCTTTTTACAAAAATTAACAACACCCACACCATAACCAAAAACATGGAACGCACGGACCTTAAAGAAACACTCACGTTCACGTTTTTACCTACAAACACACTTTATTATCACTCATACATGTAAGAAACATAGAGACTATCTTTCAAGTCAGGGAAACGAAGTGTTTAGAGGCACACGTCTATTTTTTCACTGCAGACAAACACGCATACTATCTTACAAGCCAAGGAAGTGAAGTGTTTATAGGCACACGTATATTTCTTTTACCTACAGACAAACACAAAATACACAAATGTTTGGCAATTTCACTACTATCTCTTTTCTAGATTTTTGGGGTAGGCCTGCAAAGGGCTGTTTTTTGTATGGGGTTGTAGAAATCTCTTATAGTCTAAGATTTAGCTTTCAGGCTTTCCCACTGGATAGGGTCTGCTTTTTCGGAAGGAGAAGGAGAACCCTTTCGTGTCCAAACGGCAGTCCAAAAAACCTCTGTCTGGCTCCTGTTGTTGTTGCAGCTGCTGATATTGCTGTTCTCTCTGCTGTTTCTGAAGTCTGTACTTCTCGGTCCAATCTTCTTGCTCCTTTTTTATTTCATCTTTAAGGACCTATTTAATCAGGTGTTGTGCTACTTTCAGCATCCTGACATTTTCAATCTCATCAGGCTTTGGTATCAGGTTTTGCCTGACACGATGTAAATGGACGTGTGCTTCGTTCAGCTTTGTTAGTCTTGAAGACATATTCACAGGTTAACGCATTAACAATGAATGGTCAGACTGGCGACCGCCCCGCTTTATATGTCTCAAGCTCATCTCATGGTGAGGGATAGAGAGAAGTCAAAGAGTATAGATAGTAATAAAGTCTTTTTTAAAACAAACCACCAACAATAATTGTTTTCGATAACATTTTTATTCAATCAACAAACAACCAATAAATAAACAACATCAACACAATTTTTCAAATAACCAATTTTTGACAAGGTTGACAACGTTGTGAAGTCAAGTTAGACTTCCATTGATGGAGTTTATTTTGCCATTGATTTACACTACGTTTCCTAGCTAAAGACAAGAGATATCCATAATGGTCACAAAACCATCTATCTACTTTTTCATCTTTTCCAAAAGAGTCACGATCAAAATAAGTCACTAAACGTTCTAAGGGATATCCAAGACTGCGTTGATGAAGAAAACAGACACAATATTGTCCACACATCATGGAATTTGTGCCTTGTAATTTCACATTATTGAATCGTGTCGTCTGGGTATTTCTTCTCATAAAGTCGATGGTGCCGTCATCTAAAAGACGGTAATCCATACGAATCGAAATAATCCACACAGGCATTGTTAGGAAAGTAGACGCTAACCCAGTGGGTTCTTGGGAGATGACTGTCGTCCGTGCTGATGACATAAGCTTGATGTTCTTTAGGTTTGAGATGAGGAAGTTCATCTTTAGCGCACAAGATAGGATTCCAAGAAGCGGTGTACGAACTGTTTTTCAAAAGGTAATAAGGATCCCAGGTATCCATTTTGTTTTGGTTCTTGTTACACAGGTAATGATAAGTCATCAATTCAATCCTGACTTTTTGCTTCAAAATCTCTGTCAAGTAAACGTCTCTTCGCTTCGTCTCCGTACTCTTTGCCAATAGAGATTCTGTGCGATGGATCTCTAGAGCAGTCAATCGAGGAGAGGAATGATCACGCAAGCCTTTATACTACTCATGCAACACTGCTTCTTACGAGATGAGGCCCCAAGCGTCATTCAGATACTCGTCCAATTTTGCTTCTTGACTCATCATCAGGCATTTGTCGTGTTGAATTTGACTGGGATTATCGTTTTGACATCCATAGCAATCTTTCTTGGTCAACGCTATAATTGTTTCTGCCAGGTGTTTGGCAAAACAGGACACTAAATGTTGTTCTTGTTCTAGCCATATGGACATTACCATCACCTCTTTGTGTTAGTCTTTGGCTTCTGCTTCCACGGTATCCTCCCATTCACCATTCAAAGAGGGATAAGATTCTTTCAAAGCTTCTAATAGTCTAGAATGACTTTTCTCAAACTGTTGATATGTAGAGTGTTGTCGAATTCGGCATACAGGATGACGGTCACCGTCTCGGTTAGAGCTCCTGCCAGCTGAAGTTCCACACGCAATTGACCAGATTTTATAGGGTGGAAATGTTCCTTTTCGCTGCCTTGGTCTGGAGTGAAATCAAAGGCCCACAAAGCGTAGCCTCCTGCATAATCGTCGTACGAAATGCCGTGGTTGCTGTTGGTTCCTAACTGTCCCGTGGCTTCGCACAGGGACAAGTACGATCTCAAGTAATTCTCGGTAAATTTAGGTTCGAAGGGTCTGGTACACAAGGTTTTGCCATCGCGACTTACTTCGATCTTGGACACTCTGTAGTTCTTAAACTGGAAAAGATTGGCAGTGACGGCTTCGTTGCTGACGATACCAATGATTAAACGTTTGGGTAACTGTCCAAGGAACAGATCTTCGGTCTTGGATCGGAGTTAAGCAGCAATGGTGGAGGTTTTAACGTTCACGCGTCGTATCGGATAATTGGCGGTCGTCAGCTGTTGTCACGGCCTCGCACTCGTCCAGTCACACGACACAACTCGGTGGTCCAGATATGTAATTATCTTTGTCGAAAGTGCGTTTGTTTTGCCAATGAGCACCCAATCCCCCGTCGTCAACACTCCACTTCTCTTGGGGACAGCCAAAGCCGGGGACGTAGCAAACAGACGCTCAAAGACGGTCACATCGTTGTCGGGAGTCACTTCCTGGGGGGGGGGGCACATCCGATGCATCGATGGTAAGATTGGTTGTACTCTTTGACCAGGTGCGGTAAGACGTCAGTGTAAATGAGAGTGTGTTGAACGGACACTTTTGAGTCTGGTTTTCGCAGCACGATACAATTTCTAAACTCCTCCGAATCCCGCAGGATGGGATGGATCGTAGTAAATGCTGGATAACAAATTCTCTATCAGGACTCTCTCTTTAATAAGTCACCCACTCTTCACTGATCTTACTTTGGATGGGGTGAGGTGGCGGTTTGGAAAGGCCACGGGAGTAGAAGTCGAGGGTAGTGGGGGTGGTGGCGGTAATGCGATGGCTCTTGTCTTTCTTTCTTTCTTCACTTCTGGTTTGCCTTCTTTCTTTTTCACTTCTGTCGAAGGAGGACTGGACATCATCTTTTTAACCCAAGCTTTGAGTTCTTCTCGTTGGGGTGTGGGACAGCTGCTGACGGTGCTCGAAAGACTTCTCGTGCCTCTTGTTCCTCAGGCATCCGTGGGGCTGCGTCTGTCTTGGTCACTGGGGGTGGTGGTGGTGGCATTGGTGGTGATGGACTTTTCATCAGGGTTTGAAAATCTTTCAGAGTCGGTCGACCTGTTTTGTCTAAAGCTTTCTGGTGAAAGAGCTGAAGTGGTTGCACACTTCACCGTACAGTTGCAATTTTTCTGTTTCTGACAGTCGCTGAGATCCATCAACGATTACAATTCGTGTTGTAACTGATACATCTCGGTCAAATGAGGATTGGGAGGTAAATGCGGGGTCCATTGTTCTTGCCAACGGTGGAATTCCATCCATCGTTTGTAAGGCACTAAATTCAGTTTTTGTCCTTCCATCAGATTCCAAAGGTCACGTCTGAGATATTTTGACCTTTTATCTTCTTGAACGTCTTTATCTTTGACCTATTCCAAGCAGCTCCCGTCATGAGTCCTGTAATCATTGTTCCCAATACTCCTTTCACCAAGGGTGCTAACAACAGGTGGACAAATCCTCCGCGTTGCACTAACATCTTTTTCTTTTGAGGGATGGTTATTTTCTTTTTGACCATTTTTATCGAAAAACGTGTCGATGATTAGCTAATCATTCTTTATGGTGTTGAGACAAAGGTATCGTACCTTTCAAGACATTCAGATATCATTCGCACACGGTATCGATGAGGCCTTTGGAGGTGGTTTGAGTGAGTTGTTTTCGCATCGGTGAAGGTGCATTGTACAGGACGGACAACACGTCCCAATATTTGGCTAAACGAGGAGGCAGTCCATTCCTTTTCTTTCCTTTGGGTGTAGAAGAGGGATGGCTTCTGGTGGGGTCACATCTTTCTTTGTTCAGGAGTACACATAAAAATTACACTGACGTCGATGGTTTTGCACACGTTCTTTTATCTTATTTTCGGACGAGTTGGTTTACCCCTGGTCTTTTTTGTAGTGGAATGCGTCGCCACTGATTGTCTTTCCGTTGTATCCTTTTCATGTCAGGCATCACTCGACATTGAGGGGTTCGCAACGGACAAAATCGGGACAGTTCTTGCTTGGATAAATCCAGTAAACTCTGTAACATGCCCGATCTCTCTTTGACTTTGGTTTTGGGGGGCAGGCACTTTGTTAGCAGCTGCCGCAGCAGCTAAGGAGGTGGAGGGTGTCAGCGCTGGAGAAGTTCCTGGAGACACGGGTTTCCATTTTGTCATCAAATTATAAATGACGCATGTCATATTGGGCTTGGCTGGTATCGCAAGCAACGGAGAAGTGGACGAACCTGAGGCTACTGGAGACGCGATCACCGTCGCTGCAGGTCGTGGCTTGGGGATGTAAGTTTGCGTCCTGGCTGCAGTGCCTCTCCTGCTGGTAGAAACTGTTTACTGGGATCTTTTCTGGGCACTTTTCTTTATTTCTTGGGTCTTTTATTTTTCTGGGTCTATGACCTGGTCTTGACACCACTGCTCTTTTTCTTCTGGGTACGTTTGGGTCGGGGAGTGGCTTTTTTCTTGGGGATGACTTTTGGGGCATTGAGATCCCATTTTAAGAGAGAGAGAGAGAGAGAGAGAGAGAGAGAGAGAGAGAGAGAGAGAGAGAGAGAGAGAGAGAGAGAGAGAGAGAGAGAGAGAGAGAGAGAGTGATGACACCTCCTAGAGAACCGCTATCTCCAAGTTTCAAAATGATTTGCTTTTTCGTTTGAATATTGATGCGGGGATCGGCCAGTTGCGTGAAGACTACTTTGTTTCTCTCAAAAAAGCAATTCGTTTGATGAGGGATGTGTATGATGTCTTGCGGTAATTGACGTGCTGTGACGGTAAACCATAGTAAGACTTCTCTGAGACTGGCTTCTAAGACACGAGCACGTATTTGTGGATATCATTTGCTACTGATGTCGTACAAGGCACGAATCAATTTGACGGGAAGATGAGACTGAAGGGACGTCATGTTGACGATGTGTGAGACAGATCAACGTGACCGAGGTTTCTATAGATTTTTTTAAGTCGACGGGGACGTTTACAAGGCAGGCCCTCCGTCTTTACACCAGTGGTGAAACAGATGGGTACGAAATCGCAAATAATCCATGGTAGTGGGTTTTAAAGCCACGAGTAAATAGGCGTGAAGGGTTTGAGTGGCATCGTCGTACGCATGAGTCAGCCAAGGCGTTCCTAACTGTTTGGCTAACACTTGCACTTGCATTTTATCTCTGGGACATTTAAACAAGACCACGTAATGAGCATTGAGACTGATGATGCGATGCTCTTTACTTTGTTGAAACAAATTTTGGGTGATGTAAATGATACTGGCATTACAATGATGCCCTTTGCGCGTAAACCACAGTTTAATTTCTTCTTAGTCTTCTCCTAACATGTCGTCGAAGACGACCAGATGGGTTTGACTGGGGTCAGACAAGATCCCGTCGTGTTCGCTAGGAATGCCTTCCACAAACACGATGGAATCTCCTTGACTTTCTAGCAATAGGCTCTGCGCCGACTGCCACTCTTTATAACACCAAACGATACGTTGAGGTGGACGATCGATCAAATAATTTTTATATTCGATCAAACGTTTGACAAATTCGGTTTTACCTGAACCGCTCGGTCCAGCAATTAACATGTTAAAGGGATGGCGAAGATAAAGACCTTCCAACTAGCTCGATCTAAGTTTTCGTTGATGACTTTGAAAGAGGAGGAAGAGGGAGCAGAGACAACAGAGGTAGCCATAGTGCAGAGAATGTCACTTTTGAAACAACCACTGATAAGAGAAGAGTTTTTATACTTTTCATGATACATTTATTTTAATATTTTTAAAATTGAACACCAAAGACGAAAATACATAAAAGCCAGATGTTTAAGTACATAGATAAAATACACATCAAAACGATCAAAGTGGAATATAAATATGTCACTGTACAACATTTTTGGTAACGAAGGTGTGGTGTCTAAGGGACAATGGATAATGTTCTTAGAGTCTCTACACTTGACACAGTCACACAGGGGTCCTCCCAGAATGGCCTTTTGGGGGTGTCCATGTCAGTGGCAGTCCTGTCCTGAATGGGGTGGTTTTCCTCGGTGTCGGGTTCTTATTCTGACACTGTGGCTAACACAAGTTTAAAAGTTCCTTTTTTTACTGAACGTTTACATTTTGCCAGTGAGGGTGTAAGTCACAAGCTACACACACATCTTCGTAAATATCTTCAGTGTCTAAAAGTTGACGAATCTTTTTTCCCGTAGAGGTAGTGATGTATCAGGATGAAAGCGCAAGACTTTTAACAGAATAAGTCTCTCGTGTACATTTAACTGTACCACCCTCATATTTTTGGTGGTACTGTGAGGTACGATCGTAAAGAGCCCACAAGCAATCAACTGGTAAACGAAATCCCAAAAAGGAAGTCACTAAGACACACACCACACGACGACCCAAATTCATTGGATAAGTTTTGGCAATCCGCCACAGTCTGAAGAGTGTCAGTGATTTCCTTCCACTGCAGTTGTTGTACCACTAGTGATAAAGGTCGTGGTATGGTAGCAAGTTTTTATACCTCTTTTTGTCGGAGGAAATAAGTGTACTTTCTTCACAGAGCTGATCGTACTCCAGTGCGAATCTAAATTGTTTGGTCACTAATTTTCACATCGCACACCGTACAGAAGTTTCCTCTTGAACCAAATTTAGAAAATATGTTAAAGATTTTGGTAACCCTCTAATTCTTCCTCAGGAATTCGTTGTAGTAAGTCTACCTTGTAGTAAATAGAATCAGCAGCAGCCAATCCTTCTGGTCATAGAGTATAGAGTAGCTAAACAATGTCTGACCACTGGAACGCTTTCATCAGAATCAGTCATCTTATAGCATTCAGGTACTAATTGTGTAAAGATTGGTGACGTGACGGATGCAACTGTTCTTTGCGTTTGACTCGTATTTTGACAAGCTCTCGGTAAATGCGTTCTCTCAACTCCACAGGAAAACCACAGATGTTCTCTTGTAAAGTATCCATCCAGAGATTACTGAGGTTGTCCCACAAAAGGTAGGTAGTGACAGTGCGGAGACCATCGAGCATGTTCTAGGTAAGCTGAATCTTTCTACTCCCACTGGTGTAGTGACACATCGCGACTGAAGCACTTGGCTTTATCGCCTTCGGCAAAGTAGATAAATCCGGCTCTGGCTAATTCTTCGGTGGTAGGTCCTCCCAGATATTTAGACCACTTTCCTTCGAATGTTTCAAAGTCGCAGTATTCAGACAAACGCACAGGGAATGAATATTCTTCTTTCACAGGATCATTTCGATGAGGGTACGGTGAAACCAGCAGTAGTTTGCTAAGGCATGGATGACATCCGTAGGGTGGTAGCCGCATGGTTTCACATTGAGGATGACATTGACAGTGAAAACCAGTAAAGAGTCTACGATAACAACTGGCAACGTTTTCGCATCCGTCAGGTTTGACACGCACAGCATTACGTTCCATGGTAGGTGTAGTAATAGTAGTAGTAGTATTCCCATGATGTTGTGCTGAATCGCAGAGGTCACAGTGTACTACATCCCTGCCATCGCAAGGCACAGCATCGCACTCCACTTGAGAATCATCAAACTTGAATTGTGTCTGTTTTAAAAGATTCATCTTTTTCGCTTGGCAATGATAGTCACAATGAACTATCGGTCTTGGGCGATTTCCCTTTTGATATGCTGACCAATATCGACGTGTCCGTAAGGTAAAGTGAAGTGGTTGGGAAGCCGCACTCGCTTCTGGTACACGATTTTATAGAGTTTCTCCAAAGGTCGACTGACAATCTGGTGTGTGGCTAAACGTACAATCTTGTGAGGGTCGTAGGTGGTCACTTTAAAATGTTCGTAATTGCCTAAGATAAAGTCCACACGGAAGACGTCCACGTGCTTCACGTATTTGGTTTTGTCGTGAATCATCTGAAAGTAGCTGGAAGGTTCTGTCAAATGCTCCGTCTTGGGTAAAAACGGATGTTGTGCCATTTAGCACCACAAACAATTTAACATCACTTTCTTAAACGATCCCCTTCCGTCGTTTTTCTCGATGTGGTCAAAAGTGATGTCCTCCTGCTCGAAGTATTTCTCTTTGATATTCTCTTGGTCTTCGGGAGTGCGGCACCAGGAAGGATAGCCGCTGGCTTCTTGTTTCAGTTTCAAAAAGGTATCCACGTAGTCTGCGAAAATGCACTTCTGAGTCTCGTCACCCTTTTGGTATTGTTCTGTCTTGGGAAAGTGGTAAATTTTGTACACTTCTAACAATTGGTATCTTAGGTCCAGAGCTTTGAACAATTCCACGGTGACCCACATTCCTGTCAAGGCGCGTTCGTCCTGGGTGTGCTGACAAGGTTGGTCTTGGTTGCACGTTTCGACTCAAGTACGGCACAAGGGAAAGGTCAGTTTTCCCTGGCAATGGTGAGGTAAAACGAGATGGTACAAGTCTGTGGGAGGCAAGACTTTACATTTAATCAATCCTTCGTATTGTCGAATGTTGTCCAGGTCAATGTGTTCCGTCAGCAATTGTGGGTGCCCTGCGGAAAAGTGACAATATTTGCACACGTAAGGATACAGCGAACATACGTTCCAAGTCCACAATTTTTGACAAATGTGACATCGTTTCTTTCCTGGACAAATGTGTGCTTTGGCACTATTGGTACGTATGACTTGTCTACAAGCAGAACAACATTTCAGCAGTTGACAAGCACATTTCTGATGTAAACCCTGCGTCTTGAGATGTTGTTGGTAACACGTACGGCTGACAAAAGTGAGCTGACGAGCTGAGCAATGCAGGGTTTAGAGGCCAAACATCCTGGACATTTCTATCCACAATGCTTTTATACCAATAGTCACATTTCTCACAGTAATAAATGCGGTTAATGCTGCGAGGTCGTCCACCAGTAACACCTTTTTACTACCGGACCCTTTTGGAAGAGAAACATGGGCCATGTACCGTGTCGCTTTTCCATCAGTGATGTGAAACTTGTCGTTGGACTGCTGAACGTGTTGAATCTTGTCCATGACTTTGGAAGATGTCAGTTCTGATGGCCTGCTAAACTCGATCCAAACGGGGGACTTCAGACTGTCGTGATAAATGGAAAGTGTTAAGCGATCGTCTTCCTTCCCTCGACATTGCAGTTTCAGTGTGGTTAACAAGGAATCCCACAAATCGGTGATGAACCCCTCTGCTTTCTCCAATGGTAAGTCGGACTTGAAATCTTTAAATTTCACCGTGTACGTGTAGGCCGTGATTCTAAATTTTCTAGAGGAGCGTTTATCCGTCTCTCGAATGTGGTAGTAATTTTTAGGGGCTACTGGTGGTGGACTTTGGTTTGACGTAGATTATCTGGGTCTGGATTCTGGCTCACTCATGTCATCCTCAAAATCACAGGCATGAATTTGAGCCAAGACTTCAGCTACTGTGCGAGGCGATAGATCACGTTTCTGCCTCTTACTTTCTTCTCCTTTCTTCAAGAAATAATACAATCGTTTCATCTTGATTGCCAAAGGTCAAATTACTACATTTTAAACGTCATGGTCCCCTATATATCAATGTAAGGTCAGTGTCTTCCTATATAAAGGGTAAGTGTCTTCCCTCAGAGTACTCGTTTCACTCTCAATCGTACCAGAAAGATGGAAGAACCAACACAGATCAGAGCTTTGCGAGGTGTCATACGAAGGTTTTCTTCAGAGAAGCAGACGGACTACTCCCCCTCCTTTCGAGATAAAAGTCGAGATACTTGCTATATCTGTCAGAAGAAAGGGCATTGGTCTTCAGAATGTCTACAACATCAAAGCAAGACAGGCATTAAAAGAGACAAAGGTCAAGATACTTGTTATTATTGTCAAGAGAAAAGACATTGGTCTTCAGACTGCCCTAAGAAACAACAGGAGCAGGAGGAGGAGAGGGGTTCCGAACAAGAAGAAGAGGTACCCTCCGAAAGGGAAGAACCCGAACACGTTCAGAAAGAGAAGAAAAGAAGACGAGAAGAAAGTTAGGAAGAAGAGGAAAAACCTGTGACAGTAAAGAAATTCAAAAAAGAGAGAGTGAAAAGACAAAGAAGTCTATGAACGTTTAAAAGTGTTGTATTGTGAAACTGGATTGTAAAATTTTACAGAGAATATACCAGAAAGAAAAACGTGTCTCTTGGTTTTGATTATTTATAATCATAATAAGGACCAACACTCACGCACTCACACACTTCTATCATGGGGAAAAAAGGGATTTGAGTTTTATTTGATTTTGGCAAATCTTGAGTAGCCTCTTTTCGAGAGAGGTGGATGGCCCTGAAAAGGACCGTTGGGTGTTTGTTTTTCTGGGGTGTTGGGGGAGCTTTTGGTTTTTTAGAAAAAACAAACTCAGGAACGGGAAGTAATGAGCTTTAACTGCCTTATCCCGTTGTCTCAACCAAGGCCTGAACCTGTTGCTGTCGATGATTTGGTAGAAATCACTAGTGTTGGTATCTTAGGCGCAGTGGCAGTGTTAACGGTGTTGGAGTGTTTGTCCCGGGAAGATTTTTTTCTCTTTGGTCGTATTAAAGAAGTTTGATACATTTGTTTCAGACTCCTTAACTCTGCCAAAATGTCTAAAAGTACCGTCACCGTTTGACTTTCACTATCCTCCTTCTCTTGTTTCTTCTCTGCTTATACTTCTTCTTCCTTTCGTTTTTTCTTGCCTCATCTTCTTCTCGCTGGTGCGGCTGAATGAGAAAAGCTTGTTCTGCTTCTTTCTGTTGTTGCAAAAATTTCTCCAATTCTTCTAAGTGCCTCTGTTCAAAATCATCAACGTACGGTAAGGAAGGAGAAAGCGGAGAAGGTACTGGTACCGGAACAAATTCTTGTGAAGACAGAAAATCCGCTAAATCCCAGTTAAAATCGTTCTCTTCTGGAAGTAGGATTGTGGTTGTTTTAGTAGCCGCTGATATACCATCACTCCTCGTCTCCACAGCCTTTGCATCCCAATTCATTGTCTTCTTAGTTTCCGTCATGTTCCAACTCTGTCGCACTGATTCACTGCACACAGACGCTAGCGCACCCATATAAGGAATGTGACGTTACAGGTAGCTCTTTTCGGATTGGAAGACCAACTCCGCACTGTGACTGAATTTTGTAACGCGTGTTAGGATTGGTGAAAAACTCAATCAGTTTCGATCTGCTCCTCCACTATAAATAACCGCGGTCCACTTCATTGCGTTCACCTGTTCTCATCACAAGATGTGGACTAACTTAGAATCGTCTACCCTCATGTCGTCGATGTCAACCCGGACTATCCCATGAATGTCAAATCATCACGGGCTATCACCAAGATCACTGAGACGACTCTTTGGAAACGAAGGATCTATGTGAAGAGACAAGGCTGTCTGAAGCGAGTCTTATTCTATTGTCCAGTGGTCAGACGAAGTTTGAGGAAGAGAAGAAGATCGGTGCGATGCAGTCTATGTTAATGGAATGGTGGTAGCAAAAAAAAAAA